>CAIGRO010128640.1:0-13428 GCA_903798355.1 Fraxinus baroniana
ATCTTCGATTTACTCTTTTCTTGATTATTTTTGCAAGTGTACATACTTGAGGAACATATTCACTTAACTTTTCAAAATGAGTATTATTGGTAAAGAATTTAAAAGTCAAGTGGGATTCTTGTCATATCGAAAATAATTTTCTATGCAAGCGTTTTTGTGAAAAGTTTATCTCGTGCATAAAAATTTAACTTACGAGCTTGTAGTGATTCATTACTAAGAATTAAAGTATTTTACCTTTACACATGAATTCAAATCATCTAAGTCTAATGTCTTTGATTTGGCACGAGTGCACGATTTGTTGTTCTATTTTGAATTTGACGCGAGTGCTTGATTTGTCTCGAATCGCTTTAATACGAGTGCTCGATTTCCAATCTTGATTGTGAATGCTCGATTTCTATCAGGTTCGCAACATGTAACAATGAAGTCTCAAATATAAATGTTAGAGATATGAATAATTTGTTTGTTATAATCAAAACTTGAAATCAATCATAGGTCAACAATTTTCCCTTATTTAATTATGACAAACAAGATAATTTGCAGAATATGATTAATTATTTATCATGCAATTTGTATTCCCCCCTATCTTTTACACATTGATAACCATGTATTCAAAATATGAGTTTCTCTCTTTTTCCCTTTTTCATATACTCTAAATGTATTATTGTAAAAACGAATCATGCATAATTCATCTCGCTTTGCATTCTCCCTTTTGGTATAAACAAAAAGCATTAGGCAAAACATGGAACATACTAGCCATAGCATTAATCATAAAAGAAAATAACCATAGATAATGATGTCTAAACCAAAATAAGCCATAACATAAAGATTGTAGATAAGTCATAAAAACATAAATACAAACTATACTAGCAACAAAAATGATATCTACGGCTTCGAAGAAGGTAGTGGTGGAAAAAGTGCATAGAAGTGAGTGTAGAAGGCATTCTACTGAGCCTGCATGTCCTGTTGAGCTTGGATAGTGTCCTGCTGTACCTACAACTCTTGAATCATCCCGCCAAGTCCATCCACTGAAGATGTAAGAGAATCAATAGGGCCATTGAGGAGGTTGTAGTGATCCTCGATAAATGTGAATCCACCAGACGAAGAGTGAGGAGCACTAGAGGTACCCAGCCTAATCCTCTATGGGGTCCCCATCAGAGAAATCCAGTACCTATCACTATGTGGTCGTATAATAGTAATTTGTGATGCAAATCTCAGTTTCTAATTTATGTCAAATTCTTATGGAAACCAACTTCTTTCACGATATTTCAACCTAGACTGTACCAGAACAAAGGAGGATGAATCCATTCATATTTTTCTCTAGTTTTTGCTCAAGATTTCCATGGAGAACTAACATTCTTGGTGAAGCTAGGAAAGAACTTATTGGATTTGGAGATTTTATACTTTATTCATGTGATTTGATCTTTCATTGTTGAATACTTCTATTTAGACGTTTCCTACATGAATTTGTTTGAGATTGATTTAACTTTTATTAAATCTTTCATAGATCTAATCACGCTCTTTCTATTGAATAATTGATGTATTTTTTGAATTTTAATCTCAAATTTATATTACTGGTGTGATTAATTATTGCCTTATGCTTGATGTATATGGTCGTTTCTTAATCTTATTCCAATGAAAAACGTGAGAATGCGTTATAGGAAATCTAGATTCTAAGATTACAATCGAAATAAATTGATTTCCAACGATATATCTTTCGATTAGAGAGTTGGGATGAAAACCTCTAATTGAGTAAAAAGAACGAATAATTGATGTTGAATGACCCAATCCAATTGAGGAAATTCCGGTGCTTCACTATTCCAAACATTGATTTCAAACTTTGATATAAACTTCACTAAAGCAATAAATTCTATGACACATTCTAAGAGAACATTCACGTTTTGATCATTTGGGCAATTTTCCATCTCCAAGTGAAATCGACACCCCAAACTGTGCTACAAATACCGCGTTATTCTTTAGACGTAATAAAATGTTGGCGCTATTGCCAGGGAGACGGTACAAAATGTAAAAGGATTAACTGAAAAGGGTGATATCGTTCATTTACTATCCTTTAGTTAATTTAATTTTCTTATTTGTTATTTTTTAATTCTCATATAGTTTCGTTTTCGTGTTTTACGAACAGGGATCGAGGCGAGCAAGGAAGCTCTATCGAAGGACCTTTTCCAATGTTTGAATCACTTTCTAACCCTATCTTTGATACTGCATCTATTGCCACAAACACCACACTACACAATACTATGACTGATAATGAACATGGCGATGTGCCTTATAGGACTTTACAGGATCATCTTCACCCTAGATGCATGTCCACACATCATGCATCATGTTTTTGCCTAATATGCCACGATTCAACTTCTTCCCACTTTTCATGGACTCGAAATGAAAAGTTGTACGTGCCTATTAGGGAATTTGAGAAGGTGGTCACAACCTTTCACAATCTACATGGTACAATGGATGCAGTCAGGCTAAGTTTTTTCCCATTTTCAGTTAAAGAACGAGCTGAAAGCTGGTTGTATTCGTTGAGACCACGGTCGATTGGCACTTGGACTGAAATGACTTAAGCATTCTTTAATAAATAATTTTTCCACCATAAAACTAGTGCCTTAAAGAAAAAATTTTTGTTGTTTACTCAAAAGGATAGTGAAACCTTATACTAAGCCTAGGAAAGATATAAATAACTACAAGCCCATTGCTCCCACCATGGTTATGAGAGTTGATATATCATGAGCTATTTCTATGAGGGATTAACACCTAAGAAGCGTCAATAAATAGAGATGATGTGTAACGATGAATTTTTACAAAAAGATCCTGATGAGGCTATAGAATATCTAGATAACCTAGCAGAAAAATCTCATACTTGGACAAGACCTAGCACCACTGAGAGTACCAATATGTTACGAACCACGAGAAATCCCACTAGAACAGGTATTTATCATCCTAGGAAGGGGGATAGCCTTAGAGCTAAAGTAGAAGCCCTTACTAAAGAACTAGAGACCCTACATGTTAAAGACTCGAAATCTACACAGAATGTATCCCGTGTTGAGTCTCTAGGACCCTATTTTGTGTGTGGTGGAACTAATCATCTAGCATAAGAGTGTAGTACTTTTACTAACATGAGGGAGGTTTATGAGGAACACCATAACTCCTTAGGCACATACAAAAAGCCCTATTCTCCATTTTTGGAAACCTACAATCCTGGGTAGCGGAATCACTCCAATTTCAGAGAAAATTTGAAAACTAGCAACTTGTCCAGCCATCTAGAGCTTTTAATACACCTTCATATCGGCCCACAATTTCTAGAAACTCTTTAGAAGACACATTACATGCTTTCATAGAAGCACAATGTAAGATAAATTAGAAGTTTGAGACTATGATCACTCAGGTAGTTGAGGAAAACAAAGAGATAAAAAAGTATATGTCTAAAGTTGACTAATGCCTTAGTTGTAGGAGAACATGGGAAATTTTCAGCTCAACCTCAACCATATCCTAAGGGGTAACACATGACATAAACTTCAGGATCGAAAGAAAATAATTTTAAGGAAGTGAATACCATAACCACTAGATCAGGGAAAGTCATAGAACTAACCCCAAGGCCTAGGGAAACTGAAAAGGAGTCTAGTGAGAGTAGTCTTAGTGAAGAAGTGGTAGAAAACCCAGTTAAAGTACCTTTCCCTCAAGCTCTTAAGCTTACAACGAAGTATGCCGATCAACAAAGTGAAATCCTAGAACACTCAAGCAAGTAAAAAATCAATTTGCCTCTCTTGCATGTGATTTCTCAAGTTCCTACTGATGAAGACAAACTCACTTGTGCTTTGTGAAGAGAAAGCACCATATCAAGAAAACTACTTTATTGACTAAGTAAGTGAGTGCGGTGATTAAGCAAAGGATCCCATTGAAGTATAAGGGCTTGGTTGTCCTACCGTGTCTTGTGTCATTGGGAACCGTGAGTTCGCACAAGCTCTTCTTAATTTAGGAGCAAGTGTGAATCTTATGCTTTATGCATTTTATTCGTTGTTAGGTGAGATAAAATCGACTTCTGTGGTCTTACAATTAGTTGATAGGTCCATCATTAGACCTAGGGGGTAGTTGAGAATGTATTGGTTCAAATTGACAAAGTTTACTATCATGTGGACTTCTTGGTTTTGGAAGTAAAGGTTGATGTAAATGTTGATTCTAAAATCACTATTATTCTTGGTAGACCTTGTCTTGCTATAGCTAATGATCTTATAAATTACAGGAATGGTCGAATGAAGCTTTCTTTTGGGAACATGACTTTAGAAGATTTTCACATCACAAAGTAGCCACATTAGGATGATGAGTGTCATAAAACTTTCATGATTGATGCACTCACTCAGGAGCAAACACTTGAAAACTCGACTTCGACCTCTGAACTCTTTTCTCTTAAATTATGAAATCTCAGCTAGTTTCAATGATGAGGAGTATACTAACATTTGTCCCATGTTTACAAAATTGCAAGATTATGGAACATCACCATGGCAGCCCAAGTTTGAAAAGTTACCAAAAAGGACTGGATGATAGAATCCATCAAGTATTGAGAGTCCTAAACCAAAGTTGAAATCGCTGCCTCTAGGATTAAAACATGAATTTCTTGGACAAAGTGATGCATTTCATGTAATTATTTCTGTGGGCTTGAATGCATGGCAATGTAAGCAACTTTTGAACATTTTGAATGAGCATCGATCTATATTAAGACGGACCATAGCTGACATAAAAGGTATTAGCCCGTTAATTTGCTCACATAGGATTCATTTAGAAGAAAGAACTAATCTTAGGAGAGACCCACAACGTAGGCTAAACCATAATAAAAGATGTAGTGAAAAATGAGGTTCTTAAATTGTTAGATGCATGTGTCATTTATACTATCGGGAATAATAAATGGCCTCCTCAATAACATTTCTTCTCAAAATACCTTTACTATAGGAATTTCCTTATTCCTCAATTGTTTGGTATCTTGGGCTAGAATTTCAACGGAACGTTCTTCTATAGTGAGGTTTGGTTGTTGATCAGTTGGCACTTCTTCTATAACAAGGGTGGGATTAGGTATGTATTTCTTAAATTTGATTTGTAAAAGATGTTATACATTCTTTCCAGGTTGGATGGTAATTTTAATTCATAAGAGACTTCTCCACTCTCTTGACAATCTCATATGGGCCAATGTGTCTGGGCGTAAGTTTTTCTTTCTTCCCAAATCTCATCATTCGTTTCTTTGGTGAGATTTTGATAAATACTTTGTCATCAATTTTGAATTCTGGTGGTCGTCTCCATGAATCTGCATAACTCTTTCAGCGACGTTGGGCTATTATTAAGCATCTTTTTATTAGTTCTACAACGTTCTTGACATCTTACATAATCTCGGGTCCCAAAATATATCTTTCACATCCTTATCCCAATGCAGTAACTACTAACGACTGACATTTTATTTCATATAATGGTTCGAAGGGTGGCATTCCAATAGAAGTATGGTAGCTATTGTTGGAAGAGAATTCAATTAGGGCAAAATATTTATCCCAGCTCCCTTGAAATTCTAATACACGTGTGCGTAGCATATATTCTAGTGTCTGATTGGTACACTCAATTTGTCCATCAATTTTTGTAAACTTTTCCAAAAGTTGGATAAAAATCTCGGGTCGCAATCGGAGATGATAGACATAGGGATACCAAGGAGTCTGACTATTTCTTAGGAGAAATGCTATTTGTACAAAAGAGTTTGACAAAATTGTTGACAAATGACACATGTCGGCCCCCTATCCCACGCAGGCGTGCCCCCAATGGGGGGGCCTCCATGTGTCATTTTGTCAACTTCTTTGTCAAATTCTTTTGTACAAGTAGAATAATTCATTTCTTAGATGTATAGAGTAACAAATTGTTCCATTAGATATGTCATCCATACCGGCAGAAAATGAGGAGTCTTCGTCAATTGACAACCAATCACCCAAATCGTAGCACGACTCTTCGTGGTTCGAGAAGGAATAGTTACGAAGTCTATAGATATTTTATCTATTTCTATTTGGGTATTGGTAAGGGTTGTATAAATCCAACGGGCATTTGGTGTTCAATCTTCATCTTTATTCCGGGCGACCAATAGAGGGTCTTTATTTCTTGGTACATTTTTGTTGTGTTTGGGTGTACCGAACAAAGTGTATTATTTCTTGGTACATTTTTGTTGTGTCTGCCATAAGTTCCTTGTGAATTTTTGATTCTTTTAGTACATATAACCTTCCTTTGTAGATCAAGATGCCTTCAGTTGAGAACTCGCACTCGGTAGATTTTCCCTTCTTTTGATTTTCTTTGGTCTTGGGGTAATTTTTTACACTTTTCTATTGTTGTACAATCCACTCTAAAGTTGCAAGCTGCAAGTTTCCTATAGGTAGTATTTCTAAGTTGAATTTCTGTAAATCCTCCTTTAGTTTGGCAGGTTTTGTTTCTACCTTCCTACTTAAAGGGTCTGCGACCATGTTAACTTTTCCTGGATGGTAATTGATGACACAATCATAGTCTTTTACCGTCTACAACCATCATCTTTGTCGTACATTAAGTTCCTTCTATGCTGAGAAATATTGTAAGCTCTAGTGGTGGTGAAGATTTCACATTTTTCGCTATAAATATAGTGCCTCCAGATTTTAAGGTCAAAAACTATTGTTGCTAGTTCAATGTTGAGTAGTTCTTTTTGTATGACTCCAATTGTTGTGAGGCATAAGCAATAACCTTTCCATATTGAATAAGTACATAGTCGATTCCATTTTTTGATGCATTGCTGTAAATCACGAGTCCTCCGGTATTGGAGAGAATCTTAAGGATCGGTACTGAAGTTAATTTTTTCTTCAGCTCTTGAAAGACTCTTTCAATTCGTTAGTCCATTTGAATAGGACATTTTTCTTCGTTAGTTGGGTAAATGGCATTGTGATCGTTCAAACTCAGTACTTCGACTACATTGGTTGGCCGTAGCCAGCTTGTCATAGTTTCTATTTTGTTTGGATCTATTGACACTCTTTTCATAACGATGTGTCCTAAACAGTTCACTTTGTCTATCCAAAATTCACAAGTAGAGAATTTTGCGTACAATTTTTCTTCCTTCAATTTTGGAGGACCATCATCAAATGTTTTTCATTCATTTTTTTTTTTTGGTTTTGGAGTACATTAAGATATCATCTATAAATACGATGACAAATTTTTGTAGATACAGTTGAAATACTAGATTCATCAAGTCCATGAATGTGGCAAGGACATTGGTTAGAACAAACGACGTTACCAGAAATTTTTAATGACCATATATGTGGTGTTATTAATAGTGAAGGGTATATCTTCATTCCTGGTCTTCAATTGATGATATCCCGATCTTAGGTCGATTTTCAAAAACACTACTGATAAGTGCATTTTTACACAGTTATTTCACTATCAAAACATGGAAAAATTGTTGATTAATATGTTGGACTATATCTTAGTTCTATGTAATTTACATTTTGTAGGATAACGTGATGAATGTAGTAGAAATAAGGAGAAACAAGTGAAAAATTATCCAATTGAAGGAAATGAAAGTTCATGGACCAAATTGAAAATATTCAAAAGATGACTCGGAAGGCAAAATGAAGATATAGAGATAACGATGTCAAATTGGGCTAATGAATAAAGCATGGAAAGCAGAAGAAATGGAGAAAGAAGTCACCCCTAACTAGTGGACAGGTAGAATTGACTAATAGGGAAATTAAACAAATTTTGGAGAAAATAGTGATCCCTAATTGTAAATATTCATCTTTAAGATAGAATAATGCACATTGGGATTACCGTATTATTTTGAAGACTTCCCTAGGTATGTCACCATCGATAGCCCAAGAATATCTAACCAAAAGGGGGGGTTAATTGGTTTTCAAAACTTTTTCGAAAAATTAACCTAAAATCAAGCACATGATAACTAGATAGATTAATTCAAATAGTAAGCATGAATATGAAAGCAATAAATAAAGAGGGATATAGAATGAAAACGATATAATTATGGAGGTTTGATCCAACACAATGATCTACGTTCTCCGTTACCAAGCTCTCCAACATGAGCAAGACTGATTTCACTAGGTTGATTGACTTGTGGTGCAATCCAACTCTTTACAAAGCTTTTGGTGACTTATAAACAAGGAGCACCGATCCTTCTTCAACGTTGAACTTTATGGGACCTCAACACGTCCCACAAGTTTAAAGAGAATTGAATTTACATATTGAAGTTTTTCTCTTAATAAATGTTATGATCACAATTAAGTACCAAGAGAGAAATAGGCTAACACTTTAATAGATAGCATTGAATGAATCTAAAGTGATAGGCATGAAAAACTTTGATGTGTAGAATGATTTTCAAGAGTTAATTTGATCAAAAGAATTTCGAGACCAAAATGATTTGATAATAAATGATATGAAAAATCAATGTAATTTTGATCAAAAGAATTTCACTTGAATGCTCTTAAATGTGTGTGTTTGAATGAACAGTAAAGTGGTATTTATAGTAGTCAAAACGTTAAAAGTTCTGCCCAACGAAACGACCCCTAATGGATGTCGTCCACTGTACCGGAAGACTGAACTAGCAGTTGATAGTCAAAAATCATAATGGATAAAATTTTGACAGTTGGACCAGTGGACGTCCGCCAGACTTACCGGACGTCCGCTAGACCGGATGTTTGCCAGAGCAGAAATCTTCGATTTACTCTTTTCTTGATTATTTTTGCAAGTGTACATACTTAAGGAACATATTCACTTACTTTTCAAAATGAGTATTATTGGTAAAGAATTTAGAAGTCAAGTGGGATTCTTGTCATATTGAAAATAATTTTCTATGCAAGCGTTTTTGTGAAAAGTTTATCTCGTTTATAAATATTTGACTTACGAGCTTGTAGTGATTCACTACTAAGAATTAAAGCATTTTACCTTTACATGTGAATTCAAACCATCTAAGTCTAATGTCTTCGATTGATTTGTCACGAGTGCACGATTTGTTGCTCGAATTTTGAATTTGGAGCAAGTGCTTGATTTGTCTCGGATTGTTTGATGCGAGTGCTCGATTTTCAAGTTTGATTGTGAATGCTCGGTTTCCATGAGGTTCACAACATGTAACAATGAAAACTCGAATATAAATGTTAGAGTTAAGAATAATTTGTTTGTTATAATCAAAACTTGAAATCAACCATAGGTCAACAACTATATCACCTTATTTTTAGAAAGCTTTGCCATTTACCTGTAGAGCATGAACATCAAGCTTATTGGGTAATTAAACATTTTAATTTTGATCTAAAAGAGGGAGGTAAGCTTAGAAAATTTCAATTGAATGAGTTGGAAGAATTAAGGAATGACACTTATGAGAGTTCTAGAATCTACAAGGCAAAAATGAAAGCTTTTCATGATAAAAACACTCTTAGAAAAACATTTGAACCAAATCAAAAAATATACTTGTATGATTATAGACTTCACAAGCTTCCAAGAAAACTTCGATCTAAGTGGACTGGCCCTTTTGTAGTGAAACAAGTTTTCAAAAATGGGGCCGTTGAAATTGATTATCCTAATGATGGTAGGGTATTTAAAGTGAATGGGCAGCGTCTTAAGATCATTTATGGACAACATGTGCCTGGAGTGGAAGAAATTCATCTTAAAGACCCTGTTTACCATCCTTGACATTCCTCAGGTATACTTTTCACTTTTCTTTTTTGTATATTAGTTTTTTTTTTAATGTGTCTTCTCTTTTCTTGCTTCATTTTTTTTTTCAATTGAGTACTTTATTTCTTGCTTCATTTTTTTTTTTTTTTTCAATTGAGTACTTTTCAGGTTGACCATCGTTCCGACCCTATTTTGATTTACTCCAATATTCAGGTGATACTCTTTCTTTTTCCTTCATTAGGCATGTTTAGATACTGAAGACAATGTCCGATTTGGTTGTGGGGAGAGTTGCATAGTTTTTTGTGAATTATATAAGTCATCATTGAATTTATTGTTTTTTTTAAAAAAAAGCCTGTGTGTGTTTGGGGGGTGTTGGAATGGTACTTATTTGATTTAGGGTTAAACTCACGCATTTCGAGGCAAAACGATCAATTTTAAGTTTTCGGGATCAACATGTGCTTTCAACTTTAAAGATATTTTTGGAGCTAAATTCATGACATCCATGTACTCCCTGTGGTTTAAAATGTGTTTTCACAAGTTTTGGGGACGTTGGAACCGGGTTGCATTGGAGAAAAAAAAATGAATTTTTATTGAAAGTTAACCAAAAACGAGATTTCGAAGATTTAAGCATGTTTTAAATTTTTTCCATGTTGTATATTCATTACATGCATTGGAACTTGTTGGCACAAAAATTGAGGCCTCGGGGATCTCGTATGGTCGAACGTGGAAAATGGTTGAAAGTGGGAAAATTTCTCTTCCTCGAAGTCTATGTTTCACATAGACTACCTAGGAATGCAGTCGCATTACCCAATTCATGGCCTGCATTGGCCCTGAATTATAACTCTATGTGATTGCATCACTTCCTTCTATACGGTCTCATAGAGGTAAAGTGAAGGCCCAAAAACCGGTTTTAAAACAAAATAAGCCCCACACTACCTGCACAACTCACGCACCTATTTTTTCACCTTTGAGTATATGAACACAACCAATCTTTGATTTCACCCCTCATTCACGGATTCTCACCACACCATTTCACTTACAGCACATACACATATCAAGTGTTTAACCTCGATACTTGCATTCTCGAACATCTACGAATCTCTCAAGGTATGGTAACTTCTTTTTGTCCCCTTTTATTCAAGATCTAATCATGCTATAGGAATGAGACTGGATGACTGAAAAGGAGTATGGGAATAAGGTAGTGATGGAGTGTTAGATTACGAGTTGAATTCAAAAAAAAAAAATTGGGCTTGATTAACACTATTGTTTTGGAACTCTTATGAAAAATTCAAGTGCCTTCAAAGTGATTGATAAAATTCCTATGAGAAAATTGATGTTGAATTAGGATTCGGTTCAAATGTGACATGATTGCTATGTGTTTCGGCCTGATTTTTGTGTTAAATTTCATTGATAAACTAACTTGGAAACACCAAGACCCAAATTTGTACACATAGCCATGACATGAGTAGGTGAAAGTCACTTTACGTCACTCACTTCATCCCTCCATTTTCTAACTCAAACCTTCAGGCAAACTGGATTTTAAACTACATGTATTAGACTAATGTACATTCTTTCATATACCTAGAGATTGCTTGGGAAAATTTCGATTTTTCTCAACGGTGTCCGGGGGAGAACTTGCTTGGTCAAACATGATTCTTAATGCAAAATTTTCTTTGTTCGAGTGGATATAGGGTTTATGATCTACATTTTGAATCTTTATAACAATACCCATGTTTTATTACACATTTTTTAAGCATGGCATCGTTACATTACATCATACTTTGTTTGGTATACTACTTGAATTCTTTGCTTGTCACATAAGTTTAGGAGTTTTTGATGCTCATGTTCCATCTATTATCTCCAAGTACTATGGTATTCAGTTATGCAGCAAAGTTAACTTACATGTTTTAATTCTTGTTGTGTTTGCAGAAGAATGCCTCCTAAGCGTACCTCCAAAGGAAAGGAAAAAGTGGCTTCAACTTCGAGTACTACATGAACGAGGGGACATGAAGGAGGAATACGAATGTTATTAGCCACTAGGCACTGCTTCCAGAAAGGTCGATCAGACTAGAAGACTTTCTCGGATTTGAGATCGTGACTTTGGTACAAAATTGTGGTTGGGATAAAGTGGTTGAAAGACCTAACCCGGTATATGAGGGCTTGGTTCGCAAATTTTATGCCAACTTCAACAGTGAGATAGACACTCCGAGATCCGAGCAACTACATCAGACGTGGATAACAGATAAATGGATCATGTTTACACTAAGGTAATGCATGATTACTACAAATTATCATGGGATAACATCCCATTCCTAGAGACTTTCCGTGGAACACGGTTGGGAAAGTATTGCTTCGGCATGAGAATGAATGGTCGTTACAGACTCCAGTATGGCATCAAACCCAGCTTACACCCATTCTATGGTTATTTATTTTCCATAACATCGAACAACTTCACATAGGACGACATTCAATAATCTGGCGATAGGTTTCATCTATCACTTGGTTAGAGGGTAGAAGATCCACTTGGCTACCTTTATTTATGAACAGACTCATTCCTAGGGTGTCTAGGAAGATGACATCGTTCACTAATTTTTTCAAGTTTGATTAGTGGAATATGCAAGAGTGCGGACGTTACTATCCCATCCAGGGAGCTTCTCGAGTCCCAACCCTTTTATAAAATACTCTACCTTGGAGGCTTAGGATCGAGCTAGGAATAAACATAGAGAAAATTAAGAGAGTGAGCGATTGAAATAACAGCAGGCTGTATAGGGGCAAGGGGCAAAGGATGCTAACATGCCTGAGGTACCACCACCAGACGTTGATATGACCGGTTCTAGCCGGGATATCGAGAGTCTTCAGCAGGCTATGGGTGCTTGGGCATGGATATCCAGGCTGTAAGGAATTATATGTTGAGCACTAGGAACTTTGCTTCCACTGCCAGTAAAGAGATATTGACTACGAGACGAGAGGTTGAGGTCTTAAATAGACAGCTGAATAACTATGTGGGCAGAGTCGATGTGATTCAGTTGAGGGCTAACGAGACTTGGAAGCTTGGATAACATCAAGAAACAAGTGAACAATATTTACACGTTCAGAGCATAGAGATCGAGCTTACACAGCAGTTTGAGATGATGCGATATATATTCATACGACTCCCTCCACCATCAGCTGATGGTGCATCCTGCTCCGGTTTCCATCCTCCATCTCCATACTGATCAGGGGAGTACTTTGAGCTCCATTTTCTTTACCTTATTGTACATTTGTCTTGTTCTTTACATCCTATCCAGTTTTGCATTTTGTGATTATCTAAACATTGAGGACAATGTTTTAAATGAGTTTGGGGGTAGGCGTTCATCATTTTACTACAATTTTTGTGTGATTGTGTGTACTAAAAAATTGCATTTTTTATTCAATTATTTAATTATTTTTTCTAGCATTAGATTATAGCTATATTCTTGCGTGCTCGTATGAGTTTGATAACTATGCCGGCTATGATGTGACTATTGGAATACATATCAGCTGTGAATACTGAAAATAATGTAGTGATAAATGTATTTTATGCACTTTTTCGAGGTCTTAAAATATCGATATTTGGTAATTTTTTTGAAAAAATATATTCTAAATTGTTGTATTTTATGTTATATAGGTAAAACTCAATGGTTGAACGAAAAATCGAAAGGAAGAAGCGAAAAATGACAAAATTCAAAGTCCGATGACCAAATTGAAAATATCCCATAGTTGATTGGGACCAAAATATGA
>CAIGRO010128649.1:0-13253 GCA_903798355.1 Fraxinus baroniana
CTATTCCTTACATCATTCTTGAAATTTTAATGGATAAAAAAAACACACCCTAAATTTCTTCAAACGCTTTGCCAAATGGTCTCTTAAATTTAATTATGTGATTGAACATGGATGTTAAATTATGTTAAACTCAAGAGGTCGTTCAACATGGATGAAAATGAAATGCAATGTCTTAGGCATAACATTATAAATAACCTTACCAGTACAAGAAAAAAGACATTTCTCATGTTAAAAAATAAAAAAAAATAACAAAATTCAACAACACAGACAATACAAACCAACATTCAAACTTCTATATGCAAATCACATTGAAATATTACAACAAAGGCCTGAAAATACTGATTACCATTCAACTTAAGAAAAACCAAACTATAATTAATGACCTAACATATTTAATGAAGGATAAATAAGTGTACCAACAATGTAAAACAGAGACAAACATTAATAAACATAATGATAAGTAAAAATGTATAGACTGTATCAGCTAATCAACCAGTAAACTAAGATTATTTTCTGTTTAATTTCTCAACCCCCAACAGCCAACAAGGAAGGAATTGCAGCCAGATTGGGAGTAGCATTCTTGTTTGAAGAAGATGAATCCCTCTTTGGTGGCTTGCTGAAAGCTCTCAATGGGCTTGCAAATGTCCATCCCCAGCTTTTACTCCTCCCGTGAGAAAGATTCCCTAAAGTGGCTTTTGCTGCAGTACCTTCAGTTGAAGATGAAGCCCAATGGGAAGATGAAGATGATGAAGATGAAGATGAAGTGATAATAAAACCACTGAAAATGCCTCCACATCTAACTCTCTCTTTAATTTGAACCTGCCCGTTATTACCTCCATTTTTGTGTACAGAATTAAGTTTAGATTTGCTTTCTCTATGAGACTCCACTCTACGAAGAGCACAATCACCAAAGCCAGTTGAAAGTCTTTCAAAGAAATCACCAGAAAAACTCCTACTTCCACAACCAACAGATCTGGATCTTGAAACCATTCTTGGACTCTCATTTTCTTCACAACCCACAATTTCTTCCTTCTTGTCCCTTGATTTCATTTTACCACTTACACTACTAGATGAAAAGTTTATATCTTTATAGTGGGTTTCAATTTTCTTGGTTGTACTTGAATGTTTTGACAAGTAAAGAAAGGACCAGAACCCTCTTTTATGAGGGCTATAATCTTGATATTTTTCATCTAAGAAATGGATACCTCTTCCTGGAGTAGTGGTAGACTTGCTTCTCTTGAAATCTGAAATGGCACCGTCTTTATTTTTGTTTTTCCTTTGTGTCAAAATGAAAGGTAATCTGGCAGATGAGGATGCATAGCGGCGAACTTGAAGGGATGTGGTTGTGGCGGTGCCGGTGCCGGTGCCGGTGCTAAATTCAGATCTAAACGAAGGGGACGAAGATGAAGAAGTAGAGGAAGAAATGGGTAGAGAGAATGAAGAGGAGACTAATTTTCCTAGCTTTTCTTGGAGGCAAAATGCACAGATCCCACCTGGGGTGCTGTTCTTGTACGGATGGTCTGTACATTGCATGTTACCTGCTCCAATGTCTTCATGCACCACTTCCATAACCATTTTTCAGTCCCAAAATCTTGCACAGAAAATCAATTGCCCATATGGATTCTTGATTTTTTGGTACTTTTGTTTTATATGCTGGCAAAAATGATATCTCAAATGCCTGAAAATGGCTGGCTACACACTGAGAGGGAGGTGTGAGGGTGTGAATGAATGAAGAGGCGCAGAATTTGGCACTGAAGTAGGGAACGGAGGGTGAGGTGGGGTGGCGTGAGGTGGGGTCCACAGGAGCACGTGGAAACTGACTAGTTTATATTATAATCGAGAAAAGAAGAGAAAAATGGGACAAAAGACCCTATTGGCTATTGGGTATTTCTAGTGCCAAAGCCTAATGGCCATGTTTGGTAGCAGTTATGAGTAGATGGAAAAGAAAATATGAAAATAAAATGAAAATTAGGGTCAGGCTCCAAAACATTTTAGACGACTTGAGTTCGAATCTTTTGAATTTTTTTAAAAAAAGAGAAAGAAGCAATCTATTTAAACTTTTGAATTAGAATTTATATGTAGCAAAAATATTAATTTGGATGTTAAAGTGCACGCGGTTTGAAATTGGACGATAAGTACTTTGAAAAATTTGCTCCACATATTTGAGCCATGTGAGATTTTAACGTTCATATTGATGGTTTTTGTAACATTGAGACTTACACGTTTAACTAGATTAGGGACCTAAAACTATACTAACTAAAAGGTTAGATACTTTTAAACCTAATTTTTTGGATTTTTTTACTATCTTCACGTAACGAAGAAAATAACAGCACTTTTCCATTTTAATTTTGTACGGTCATTCGTCATTAACTAAAATGTCTAATAATCTTTGAATTAAGTTAGCTGTTGATTCGATCTTACACCTTAGATGATATTACTCTATGTGAAGGAAATATGATGTGATAGATGAGTTGACAACCAAGAATGTAGATGTTGTCGCCAGGAAAAATGTAAAGGAAAGTGTAACGAAGAATGTACATGTTTTGAGGGTTTGGACAGGAGAGCAATGAAGGGTCATATTATCAATCAATCCTGAGATTGGACAGGCTCATAACATAGGGTTCCACAATCCCATTTTGTCATCTCATCTCATATGATAATAATATTTGATAGATACCTCATACCTGTGAAGTGAGTAGAAGTGAGCAAAATCCAAACCAATTCGAGTAAACCACTAGACCCGATCCGATCGGTTTGAGTAGGTCTTTTGCTTCTTCTTTTTTGGTGGGTTTCGGGTATTGGATTGGGTAGTCGGTTCGGGTGGTGGGAACAACCTAAACCCCATCTAAATCGACCTGACCCGACTACATTAAAAATTTAAAAAAGAAACAGGAAAACAACGTTAAATTGAAAGAAGGTATTGAAGACCGACAACGATAACAATAGGTACTTGATGATTAAACTTGTAGAAGTATAATTTTTGAGTTCTTTATAGCTGAAATGGTTGAATGGCATATGGAAATCAAACTATCTTTCTGTTTCAAATTTAATTTGTTACGATTTTTTTAAGTTTTCAAATTTGCTGCGAGAAGTGAAGTTGAAAATACCGGCAATGAACATTAATAATCTGATTGATTTGTGGCGTC
Source organism: Fraxinus baroniana (assembly GCA_903798355.1). NCBI lineage: Eukaryota > Viridiplantae > Streptophyta > Magnoliopsida > Lamiales > Oleaceae > Fraxinus > Fraxinus baroniana. The sequence continues at coordinate 3,147 of CAIGRO010128649.1, forward strand.
CAATCACCAAATAAGTACTTTTGATTAGCTATGGTTTGCTTATAAAATACAATGAGTTGTTTCAATTTTTCTATTTGCAATAATAATCTTTGATTGAAGTTTTAAGGTGTTGATAACAATTTCAATAGTGTTGAGTGCCTTAATATTTGGCCTATTGTAAGGTGCATGTAAAGCTAATTTTTGTTTACAATCTGCTAATGTTTGTGCCTTTGTAGTGCATTCAAGTGCTGATTTTAAGTTTCAGAAGTTTTAACATGTATTGCTGAAGATAACAAAATTGAACTTTATTGTTCTACCATTTCGTTGGAATGTTGATTTTAATCCCCACCTCGTATATTAATAAAAATTATCTATATAAATCGACCAACCCAACCCAACCCAACTCGACCGACACATAATTGGGTTGGATTGGGTGGTTTCAACATTTACAGGGATTGTGTTGGATTTCGAACAAACCGACTCAACCCAATACCACCCCTAGAAGTGAGCATTGTTTAAGATGGATTTTTCTTGTTTATATCTAACTCCTACGCCCATGGGCATGAATGGATTAGTTGTAAGGTCGGGAAGGCATGATCGATTGCCGGATAAATGGCCTGAAATCACATCAATAGTAGGTTCAAAAATGCAACGTTCTACTCAGCTGTACTGAGTCTTGCAGATTACCGTATCTTTTGTACGAGACAAACTAACTTCTTAACAATCTTCTTGATTAAAAAACGAAACCAACAGTAAAAGGTAACTTTATTTTCCACTGGGGATAAAATTGGACACGACAATAGGAATACATATGATTTGATATAAAATTGCTCAAAGGTTTGTCTTCCCTTAATTTCTCACAATTACATACCATACTCCATTTTCCATGGCCATTATTGAGCTGTTCTCAACCCTTTCTAACGCAGGGATGAAATAAAAGCATATAAAACAAAGGATATTACATATGATACGAACCAGACGATTAGCAACCAGCAAATCGACCTTAGAAGCGAGCCTTGGCCGGATCCACGCTTGAACTCTGCATAACTAAGATTTAAATTTCTTAGGCAAAGAAATGTTACAGTTGACCTGTGTTTGGAAAGTGTTTACAAATACTACTGCAAATTATCCACACATTGCATATGACTCACAAATATTACCCATTTTTCCACCCCTCATTTCTATGTGTTTATAAACACTTTCCAGACATACTCTATGATCCAATTGGAATATAATGTGTGAAGCAGCTTAACCATACTACAACAATACTTGGACATTTGGTGCACAGTAGATCTCAAAGGCTGTAATAATCACACTTTTAACTTCTTTTATTGCCTTAATACTATCCAACGTTTGTCTAATCCACCCACCAAACATTCCATAAATGCAGTTTGAATGGAGAAAATTCACAAGTTAGAAGGCTTTCAAAAAAAATTATTGAGTATTCCAATGAACTTGAAAATTGACTATTATAAGTATATAATTACGACAAACTTACCATTTGGTCCTTTCTTGCAACCTAAGACGGTTAAGCGTAACATTTTTTGGACAACTAAGTCCTACTTTTCAATAAATATTACCAAGGAATTCCTAGAGTCTTGTATCAATAATGCACAAAGAAATAACTTGAAATTCTCACCAGGGGAGCTCCATTTAAAGCTCGCTGGGTCAAATAAGAGCAGGGCTTGAAGAATCCTCCATACAAATTCGACCACTCAATCTCGAACAAATGTATTTAGATCCAAGAGTATCAGCCCAAAGCATGATCCCTCCCCTGGTCGATGAGTATTGTAAGGAATTATTTTTTAAAATAAATATTAAATTTTAAATGAATTCTTTCCAATTCAATATAGTAAACTAACCTGTAACGAGGAAATCCCATGTCCATAACAGCAAATATGTCCAGATCGGCAGCTTTGACAGCACTCGACAAGCCTCATTCACCACGGGAAAGAATATCATCTCCACTATTTCCTTGTCGGATAATTTCGTCAACTGGATGCAAAGTTTAAATCAAAATATTCAGAGGTCAAAATGTACAATCATTGGAATAGCAAAGCGGTACAAATGAGGAAGTAACCTTAGGGTCAATGGTGACACCAGCAATCTCCCTTGCCTTCTCAAATCCTCAATAGTGCTTCCCACATCTCAAGGGCAATTGGATTTGTCTGAAAGTTACATGCTAAAAACATTATTTATATAGCTTAATCGTGTCAAAACATCAACACTGCCTCCACCAATCTCTTAATGATAAAATAAAACCACCACCAAACTTCTTTTGCATCTTTTCCGTGACAAGACCTAACTCTATCCATAAACGCATTTCTTAAGTCTACTGCAATTTTCAGCATCACAGTATCGTTAGTTCTAATAATTGCCAGATGAAATCATCATTCTGCTTTGGCAATCTTACGGAACATCAATTAGCGAGTATGCGGATCCCAACAAAAACGAATCGACAAGCTTTCTAGTCCAAGCCAGTTTTATAATATATTCATTGATGGGTTAAAAGGTACCCAATCAATAGATTTTTTTGCAGTTTATTCATCAAGGGGTAACATGGGTTAAAAGTTCAAAAAATTTCCATACCTTCGAATCCAGGAATTATCCCAAGTTGCAGTTCTGGTAAATCTATTTGCGCATTAGGAGTAGATGTGCGTGCATGGCAACCCTGGATTCGACAAGACGGTAAAAGTCATTTCACAAATTCAACAAGAAAGTATAAAGGAACTGAAACAAACGGTAGAGCTCACCATTGCCCCTTCTAAGCCTCCACCCAGTGCTAGACCACTTCTAAGCCTCCACCCAGCAATAGATACCTCAAACATTTGTTTCTTTAATCACGAAACTTAACTACTATTATCAAATATAGAGTAATTGGTTTTTATTTCAACGTGATTTTTTTCTATTTCATGTGCTCGTAGATTCATCTTTAGGCAATAGATATTGCCTCCCTTCGGAATTAGTGAAAATATTTCATAGACAACCCAATCAATTTATGATACCATCTCCATGCGTAAATAAAGCAGTAATTATGTATAAGCAACCTGTAACTACTTTGTCCGAATTATCTAAGCCACATGAAAAACTAGCTGGACTTCAGATTGATGGGGATGGTAATATGATACCTCACACGTGAGTAAAATAATTTTTTCTGAAGATGTTAATAACTTGAGACTCTAATAATAATATTTTTCTGTTTCTAGGACATAGTATATAAATATAGCGATCAAAATATTTACATAACCAATTAAAAGTATTTCAAAAGAGGTAACCAACCCTGCAAATGGTGCAAAAATTAGATTTGTGAGGTGGTAAGACTTAACTTGTGTGATCTCCATGTATCCTTATTTCATAATTGTTTTCTTATTTTTTTACTCTGTTAAAACTAACTATTTATTGTCACATGTAATATAAATACATTGGATCAAACTCTAGAAAGAATGTGTTTACAAACAAAAAATATTTTATGAAGTGACTATCTACTTCAACATCTTTTGTCTTGTGAAATAGATTTAATAAAGAAAAAATTCCCTTTCATGTGCTGCAGAAAATGCGTCCAATAGTTATTTAATTGCGGGTTTTTTTGTTCCAACAAGGTCAAAAGATAGTCGACACATATGCTTCAGTGTATAAGCCAATTAGACAAATCACTCAAAGATATATAAAATCTCTATTTTTCGAAGGTTGTCTTTACAATATCTTAGTTGGCACACCTTAAGTTTTACTTGACTGACATAATGATGTTTTAATAGAATACAATTGCACTACCTTAAAAAAGTTTGATTTCATGTGTTTCTTGAGATATTAATTTTATTTCTCCCATTACAATGACTTTTTACTTCTCAAACAGGAGGATGACACTAGTAGCAAGCTAAGAATATGGATTGCAAATGTGGAAACAAGAGAAGCTAGACATTTGCTTCAAAATCCTAATACGTTTTATAATCATCTTCTTGTTGGGTATGTTTCAACTTTTTTTATTGTTAATGAATAATATTTTGATTTAATTGATTTCTCTCGTTATGCTTTCCAGTTTTTTTTGGATAGATAATTCAACCATTTTAGTTCATATCATTCCTTCGAATCGTGTACGTCCCCCAAGTAGACCGAAGGTTCCATTTGGTCCCAAAATATAGTAATTTTTTCTTTCCATAAATCAGTTGGAAAAATGTCTAATTTGCAAAATAAAAGCAGTCCAGGGAATGAAATTGTTAGAAAAAAATTGCTACATGAAACCCAAAAAAGGTAAGCGTTCTATTATACGCTCCAGATCATGCAATTCCAAAACAAAAAAGACGACCGACATGTTGAAGGAGGATTACAGTCATGATAACCCCAAAAGAATGACCACCAATATCAATTTTTTTTTTTTGGATAAATCACCTTTATGGGAAAGTCTGAAATCAGTCTTTCCATATTCAAAATCAAATTATAAAGGTGGTTCATTCAAAAAAAAATTGTTATTGATAGTCATTCCTTTGGGGCTACCATGATCGTGACCCTCCTTCAACATGCTAGTCATCTTTTTTGTTGTGGAATTGCATGATCCGGGACATATAATAGAACACTTACCCCTTTTAGGTTTCAGGTAACAAATTTTTTTTGAACAATTTTTGATTTATTAGGGATGTTGGAGTTGCTATTCATTCCCTAGACTATACTTTTATTTTACACGATTTGACAATTTTCCAACCGTTTTACGGAAAGAAAAAATTACTCTATTTTGGGACCAAATGGAACCCTCGGTCTACTTGGGGGATATACAAGATTCGAAGTAATGACAAGAACTTAAATGATCGAATGATTTGTCTAAAGAAATCTCGAAAGCATAACGAGAGAGAGATCAATCAATCAAAATATTATTCGCAACCCATATTCTTAACTTATTATCAGTGTCATCATCGTGTTTGAGAAGTAAAAGGTCATTGCAATGGGAGAAATAAAATTAATATCTCAAAAAACATATGGAATCAAAATTGTCCAAGGAAGTGTCATTGCATTAAATTAAAACATCATTATGCCAGTCAACTAAAACTTAAGGTGTACCAACTAAGTATTGTAAAGAAAACCACCAAACAACAAAAATAACTTTATACAACTAGGAGCGAAATGTCTCATCGTTTTGAATTACTGAATCACACATGTCAACCATTTTTTTACCTAGTTGGAACAAAAAAATTGAGTTATCAAAAATAATCCGCAGCTAAATAACTACTTGACGCATTTTCTACAACACATTAAAATTAAAGGGAAATCTTTTGTTTGTAAAATGTATTTCACTTGGCGCAACATGACAAGACAAAGATATTGAAGTAGATATTCACTTCATAAAGGAAGATTTAGATAGTGGTTTGATTTGTACATTTGTGTGTCTACTAACTCTCAACTTGCAGATGTACTTATTAAAGGATTACGCAATTCAGTGTTTCAAGCAATTTTCACTAAGCTGAGAATTGACAATGACCATTCACCAACTTGAGAAAAGTGCTAGAAAATAAGTTTGTTAGTGGTTAGATATTTTAGGAAACTTTAAATATTTGCATTCCTAGAATTAGAAAATAGTAGTTTCAAAAATCCTGATTCTAAGGGATCGGATATAAGGCAAATCAATTAGTTTCTATTTTTACATTCTAAGACATCTTATGTGTATATAACATAGACTTTATTCTTCAAAGTGAGTGAAAATATTCTTTTAATTTCACGTCTTAATGGTAAACACATTTTTTAGAGTTTGATCCAATGTACTTTATATCACAAGTGACAATAAATGATTAGTTTTAATAGAGTAACAAAACTCATGAAACAATTATAAAAAAAGGATTATAAAAATCACATAACTTAAATCTTACCACTTCACAAATCTAGGCCCTGTTTGAGCCACTTTTTTTTTCGCTAAAAATGAAAAATATGACCGTTATCCATCACATCAAACCATCAATTTTAAATTTGTACTCTTGTGTAGGACCCACTAACAACTATATTTTTCATTCTCATTTTAGAAAAAGATGGCTCAAACGGGGCCCTAACTTTTGTACCATTTGGAAAGTTGATTACCTCATTTGAAATACTTTTAATGGGTTCTATAAATATTTTGATAGCTATATTTGTATAGTATGTCCTAAAAATAGAAACGGAAAAACATTGTTATCAAAATCTCAAGTTATTAAAAACATATTGAGAAAAAAATTATTTTATTCACTACTGAGATATCATATTATTGTCCTCATCAATCCGAAGTCCAGCTAGCTTTTCACGTGGCTTAAATAATTCGGACAAAATAGTTATATGTTGCTTATACATAGTTACTCATTTATGTCCGCATGGAGAAAGTAGCATCAAATGATTAGACTATTTGCGAGCTACTTCCAATTCCCTCGGGGGAAGACAATATCTATAGCCCAAAAATGAATCTACAAGCACAAAAAATGGAAAAAATCATGGTGTAACAAAAACTAATGACAATGTTCATGAGTCGATAACAACACAGACAAGGTACTCTATATTTGATAAGACCAGTTACGTTTCCCAATTAAAGAAATAAATATTTGAGGTATCTATACAAAATTTGAAGGGATGATTGCTGATGTCCATGGTCACGTGTAAGTGTAATGTGGCCTATAAAAGATGCGTGCTAGCAAGTAAACTTCAAATAATAAACATTTCCTAAAAAGCAGAAGATTAACATGTATACTAAAAACATAGAAATCAGACACAAAAAATCCGAATACAGATTGTTGGTGGATAACTAGGTGCCGACCATCAAAAAAAAAAAAAAACAGAGGGGATACCTTGTTATGGGTTGAAAGATCTGAGTTTGGGGCTTCTCCTCAACAGCTGGAAGTTGGACAAGGTTTCTTACATCTCCGAAAGCTTGTCGATTTCTTCCTTTTGCCCACTCATTTTTCTTCTTTTCTCCGATTGTTGAATTAAAATAAAAAAAAAAAATTGTATAGGAATGTAGATTAGATCAAAATCCAAGTAATTTTAAGAATTCCCAAAAAAAATAAATACATAATGCTTAATTTCAAGAATGATTAATTAAATAAGGAAAGAAAAGAAAACCAAACATTTGTCAGTTTTCAGATCAAATACAAAACCCCATAAATATCCCCTTCAAGATGTAAAAGAATTTACGTAGAGAAAGAAAACCAGTGAATCTTAAAATTGATCAATAATCCCTTCAGAATTCAGTCCAAATCATCACAAGAAAGTCTCAAACATCATTAAGAAAAGAAATAGCAGAAACTGAGAGTATTAAAATATACTATGTTTTATAATGTTCAACTCTAACAGATCCCAGAACGTGTAAAAAAGAGATTCTGTTGTGAATATAAAATTTATAAACAAATGATGCTAAATTTCACATACATATATCTGCTTCAAAAATTAAATACTAACTCACCAATGGGATTTATCTTTCCACTATACCCTATACCCATATCACCTCTTTAAACGCAACAGCTGCTTCCCTAGGCACTTTCTCTAGGCACTCCCCACCATGTCCTTCTTAAGTGACCAGCCCTACAGGAGAAGAATATTCCCATAAAAAGGAATCAAATCAATAAGCAAGAAAAAATAACCTAAAAACGCAACAAAAGGAAATGATCCATACAACATACCTCAGAAATTGGAAAAAAATCTTCACGCTAACAAAGAGAGTTGATCTCTTTGAAATGACCAGCGGTCTGGAGATAGAATTTGGGTTTAATAGGCCTGTAGTCGTGAGTGGGGAAGGAAACTTTCTACATGACTGTATTCGGCTCATAATGCTGCAATAGTCCCATCCCCTAACAATTACAAAAAACCTAATAAGTTTAATTATTTCAAAAAACTCTCTACTCACCATTTGACTCTGCTTTTGCAAATGCACAAAAAGGCCCAAGTGGAGAACTACCATTTAACCATGAGTACTTCTATATCATAACCTGATAACTTGAAATTTGAGAACGAGCAAGGAAATCATTTTTCCCTTGTAAAATTACATTTTGTATGATCTATATTATTTTTAAAGAATACTTTTATAGAGAAAATAGGCTTTTAATTCCAACTTGATTTTGGTAAGAAATAAATTCATGAAAGTTTCATTTTATTCACAACCAGAGAGCCATCAATAAACATAACAAAATCAAACGTAATATGAATAGAAAAGAAATCATTGAACACGTGGACTAAGGATCATATAAAATTCATATAACAAATGAATTGATTATCGTAATAGTTGCATAATTCGATATAAGTGCCCATAGAATTCGTGAAAAAAAAGACAATTACAAAAATAGTCAATGGTCAATCTTTATCTCATAGATGAAAGCATATATCAAATAACAATTGTAAGAGAATGATTTCTCACGTTCAACGAGATTTAGCTGGAAAAGAAAATATGAAAAGACAAGCTCAAGAAACCTTTGACTGCACAAGGTAACAGGCTTAAGTCCTGGACAGCTTTATCATTATTTTCATTTTGTCGGTTGATTTGTTACATGGATTGTACTCAGTTGGAAAAGTTGCTACTATCATTTTCATTAAATGGAGGGTCCAAACAATGTACCAGTATTTAGAACAACTATTCTTCTCTACGGTAAGATGAATCCCTATGGATGTCATGATCATTAAAATTCAGTCCACATGGCTGTCATGATCATTAAAATTTCATACCCTATCAGAAGAAAAAAGATCAGCAATTATGAACCAGGTTGATTGAAAATTGTTATCCAACACTGACACCAAGCTGATGACAGGGATTGGTGTCTTAGAATCAGAAGTAAGAAAGTTCCATTACTAAATAAATTGATTTTGTTTTCCAAATTCAGGCTCACGTCCAAAAAGACTCATGAATCGAATGTAAATGATCCTGCCTAATACATATAATCAGAAGCCAATTATGGAAAACAATACTTGAATTTAACTCTAGCAAACAAATAATATGCACAGACAATAAGCACAACAACACTCTCTTGTCCTACACATACCCACATAGCTAGCTGAACCTTTACAATGTTTAACAACATTCAAGCAACTACAATATGTTGTATTTACAGCATTCTAGATGGGCGGAGCCACCTTAAGGCCAGTGCAGGAAAGTGCCGGCACTGAAGTTTTCTCAAGCAAAAAATTTCAGTAACCTGTTTGCATTGGTACATATGTGGAGAGAATCAAAGAGAGAAACAGAGAGAGAGAGAGAGAAATTTGCATTAAGACCCATAAACATTGTACTATAGCTAAAGAAAGCACAAAATTATGTAAAAGGTTCACATAAAGTTTATTTAATAATTATTTTAGACTGAGGCTAGAAATTGGTGTGAATCTTGGTTAATTTAATAGGCATGAATATGAAAACTGGATATATTTGTTTCTAATTTTATTTTATAGGTAGAATGTGCATTGACATATTGCTTTGTTTGTGTATTAAATAAATTTTTTGGACTTGTTTCATTTTGTTAATTGGTTTTTTGAGTTTTGAGTTTATCAAGTATTTTCAGAATCGGCCAAAATATATATTATAAAAAATAGAAGGAAGAATGAAAGAAAATCAAAAGCACCAACCACCAGCACAAACCTGATTAACAAGCACGACACGATGATCATGAAGCTGTTGAATAATCATGTCACAGACTGTTCTTCCCGGATGCCGTACCGCCCGAAACACCTACTCCACCAACAAACATACCAAAAAAAAATCACCGAGAAAGAACAACTCTCAGAATTTCGAATATCGAATTACGAGAAAAATTAGACTAAGCTGGTGGCCATCAACCTAAAAACATGAAGTACTGGTGAGAATCAAATTACCTATAACGAAGGGCCGCTTGATGACAGAGGAATCGGCAGGGGGAGTGGAAAAAGCGGGAGTAGGAGGAGTGGAGGAAGAACGAGAAGAAGATGAGCTCGCCGCGGCGGACATAAGGCTGTCGAGGCGGAGACCGGAGAAATGTGGGCCCGACGCCGCCTCCATCACGTAATCTATTTCCTTCGTGATCGTAGCTTGCACTACTCTCAATTTTTGAGTCCATTTCCAGCCAAAAATAGTAGATTAAAACTTTGAATATATTCATTGATTTATGATTCAAAACGCCTTCGCTCAAACGAGAAAGGCTTTTACCTTTTGTTGAGAAATCAACTTCAAAT
>CAIGRO010128670.1:0-11905 GCA_903798355.1 Fraxinus baroniana
AAGTTCTCATTATTTTTATTATCTAAAAAATTTATTGTTGAAACTGATAATCTCAAGTTGCGGGATTGATCAATAATAAATTACCACCAGAGCCTCAATATAGGAGACTAAATAGATGGCAATCCTATTTGGCGTTCTATAATTTTGATATTATTCATATTAAAGATGTTAATAATTATCTTGCAGATTTTCTCAATAGAAACATAGAGTTTGCTGATGGATAAAAACAAAGTCATGGAACTATACCAATCGGTCCTTCTTATACAAAAAAAGACGGACTTCCTTAAAGAGGAAGCTGAAGACATAGAAACTGGTGGAACACAAATCACAGAGATGTTGAACTTAAATATAAAAATTTTGTTGAATATCAATGCTGAACATCATAAAGAAGCCATAGAACTCAAAAATCAAGTTGATGCTATTACAGCACAACTAAAAAATATAGTATCCAAGACAGAAATACCAAGTAGCTTAGAAATGAGTCTTCCAATTCAATACCAAACAGGTACAGCAGGAAGCAGCAGTGGACCCAGAAGGGACAACATACCAACTGATAAAAAAGGAGATGCTCATCTTGTTACATCAAATAAAAAAGTAATAATAAGGGCAGATAATTCCAAAACAATCAGCATCACAGACCAAGATGACATGATCCATTTAAATAAAAACGAAGAAAAATATGCCACAATAGTACAAATAGTTTATGAGATAAAGACCAGTGATTCATACTTCATCTCTCCAAGACATAATGTTTATCTTAGAGTAACGGTCATGGAAGGAGGTGATCCTGATTTTATAAAAACAATGGCAGATTATGGATTTCTGGATTTGATATATCCGGGAAAAAATTTGATAGAATTATCAAAATTTGATATAATGTTCATACAAGAAGTATCAAAATTTGCTAGAGGACGAAGAGTATATTTGAAATTTTACTCAATAAGTCCAGAATATGACGGAATTATTTACTATCCAGTCAATCATATAATTTCAATTGGATATATTGCAGCCAACTTCAACATAGATGTTATAGAAAGTGATAAAAGAATGCCAAAGATAACCAAGTCATGGATAAGACATAGAAGGACACTTGGAATCAAGGTCATATACAGTATTGCAAGAAATTTATATGATAAAAATTTCTCATGCCTTTCCTATTAGGAAAATTGGATGTTATTAACCAATGGAGGATATGGAAAGTCTGAAGTATTGAAGGACTACATTACAAAATTAGGCATACATCAATTTTCTGAATGTCCTACCACCATAAAAGAATCTTGCCAGCTAAGGGAGTGTTCAAGCTGCATGTGGGAGTAAAAGGACATAAAGAAGATGTGAAATAAAGTTGATAAAATGATAGAGCCACAATAATGTAGTAGCTATACTGTTGTAATAATAGAACTCCATTAGTGGAGTATGAGGTAAAGAATGATGTAAGAGGCCAATAATCAAGCCTCATATAGTTCTATAAATAAGGGCTTTTGGCCAAGGAAGAAGGCAGAATCATTAGTGCTCTCAACCTGTGAGAAAGCCTAAACTCTTCTTTCCTTATTTTAGATATTGTATCCATTTCAGAAATAAATCAATAAAAATCTTATTTGTTTCTCATAAAAAGATGAGTTTCTAAACTTTCATTCTCATAGATTCTTGATAGATCTGAAAACTTCTTTCTTATTTTAACAACCAAGATAGTTTTTCTTTAATCCAAATCTAGAGATTTATCCTTAAGAACGATACAATGAATGCAAAAAACTGGAATAGCAAATATCTCGGTAAGGCAAGAGGCTGTTTGAGGGAACGGTTTGCACATTTAGAGCCTAAAGGTTACTCGGTTTTAAGAATAAAGATCAATATCAAAATTAAGATAGAAGTACTATTTCTTGTTAAATTTTAAAAGAATTCTTTTAAGATCTAAGAGAATCGTAGGGATTAAATTTGGTACTTCGAATTATTCATGATATTTGAATTACCGGTTGCTATCATTTCATAATATTATTGTTTAATAATGCTATGATATACAGTTAAAGGATTAGACGATTTATTAGAAAGGATATATGAAAAAATAGAAAGAATTAAATCCCAATTAGAAAATTTAGATAAAACGTTTGAAGAATATGATAAATTGTTAAGTGAATATGGATATAAAATAGCAGGCTATGCTAATTTATTAGATCAAAGAATGAATTTATATACTAATAAAAAAAAAATACAAGACAAATTCAAAACTTACTTTCAAATAAAAGGACATGTCTTTCACTGAGGTAAAATAGACACGAAAAATCCAAATAGACAAGTCAAGAGACTAAATTGAAAAATCTCCCCTCCCTGCGCCTTTTCCTCCACAGTTCCACTGCTCCGCCTCCACAGACCACTGTTCACGCCTCCACCTTCAAGCTTCAGCCCTAAGCCCTTCCCTCCACTGATCCGCCAGTCCGCGTCAACGCCTTCACCTTCAGCCCTTCCCTGCGAGGCTGCGACCCTGCGCGACTGGCCGACTGCGTCCAGCGTCTCCTCTCAGTCTCCGGACCCGTGATTAACTGATTATTGAGCAAGCTGTAGCCTGTAGCACTAGCCTGTAAGTATTATTGTATTAATATTTATTGTATTTCTTCAATCTTCAGTTCTTCTCCTCGAATCTTGATTAACCATTGAATTTGATCGAATCATTTGAATCTTTGTCTTTGATTTAGAGAAAGTGGAGCTGTAAACTGTTAGCTGTAAAGCCTAAGGACTAAGGAGTAACGAATAATTAATTTCTTGATTCCATGAGACTGAAGTCTGAAGAAATAATCAATCCGGGTATGTTTCTTGAATCTTGATTCCGACCATGAGAGGTTCTTCATTCTTGACTTCTTGTTTCCAGCTTTACTGGTTTATTTGTAATTTGTTTACTGTATTTTGTTTTGTGATTGAGAATTGGAGTATGGATATTGGATAATGGATGTATGATTAAGGATGATAGGGGTTGAACTGAAGTTTTAAATGAGATTTTATAAATCTGCAATTCAATATATATTAGACTATTAGTTATGGGATTTTATAAATTGAATATGTGAGAGTGTGATTGGATATGTATTATTAAGATTTGGCGTAATTAAGTTTGAATTTGAATTGGGGTTTAGTAAATGTACACTCGCTCATGTTAATTGTTATGTTCAATTTCAGTAACTATTAACTGTTGAGTGATTTGAGTCAAATACCATGGCTCCTAAATATGCATTTGGAGCTCAAAAAAAGAAGAAGAGAGAAATAGTAGAGGCATTAATTCGAAATCAGACTGGAGATATGGATAAATATTTTAATAACAAGAAGAAAAGAGAATAAAGGTTTTGAGGAACAAAAGTATAGAATGAAAATGTTGATGGACGGAAAGAAAATGAAGAAATGATTGAACCTACCAATGTGGATGAACCAAAGCAGAATGATGAAAATAATGTTCATTGAAATTGATCAAGACTTATCTCCGTTCAACTATGTCGCAGCAAAAATTGAATTTATTGGTCATGTTATCCATTGAAAACGAAATAGTTGAACAACTCGACTATATAAAATTGATTGATATTTTTGCCTCGAAAATTGTAAGACGAGTTATATTTAAGTGATCGGGTAGAACATCTTCGTATTGTTATTTGATTGAAAAATAAATATTTTGAATATTTTAGTTTTATTGTTGAATTTAATTTAATAAATCTAGTTTCGCAAGACTCTTTTAAAATGAAAAAGAGGATTGTTTTCTATGACTTGGGGGCTCAAATTTTGATATTCGCCTCAGGCCTCGCGAAACACAGGTATGACCCTGCCGTTGTATAGCACAAAAGGCCTTAATCTTCTCTCATTTTCCCATCCAGACGTCTAGTCATTTTCTCTCAACTTGTGGGGTGGGTTTTGATCGACTCAAAGGTAAATTTATTCTATCACTTACCCGATTCAATTCAAGATTCGCACAAATCTATTTTTCTCATTTGATTTATCTGATTCTATCTATTGACTGTTTCTTTTGTTTTTTAGTTACTTCCTTTCAAGAGTGGACTCAAACTGAAAGGCGAAAGCAGGTTTTTTTTATTTTATTTTTTATTTCTGCATTTTCCCTTTCGCCGGCACACCTCCCGGCAATGTTTCTTGTTCTTTATATTTTTGAAACTAGAATATTACTCTTTCAGTTTTCTGGCTTTAGATGCAGTGTGTTCCCTTTTCATTAAAATAGTGGAATAGGCATTTTGATAATTATTATCTGAAATCAGACTAAAAAATGACTGTCAACATACTAAAAAATCCACATCTTTATGAAAGAGGGTTGAGACTTGAAACTGAATTTTTTTCCTGACAAAAACCTACTAATGGCATTATTAAGGTAACAAGAACTTTCCATTCTAAAAAGAACGTGTAGTTCGATAGTTTGAAATGGCACACACAAAAGTAAAAGAAGGTACCGCTTCGTGGATGGTGAAACCGATATAATAGAAGACCACCAATTTTAATCACTGAGCCTAAAACTGGATTGATATAGAATGGTAAAAGGAAAAGTTTCATATTTCACATCAAAGTCATGAATGAAATTTAGATGTGCGACATTAGGGTGTGAAGTTGAAATTTTCTCAACGTGCAACATGAAAGAAATTAATTTCAGATACTCATAAGTAATCAATGTATAGATGTCAATGCATTTGAGCTCCTGTCATGAAGTTGCTGAGTTGTAGCGTGTACTTTTATCCTCTAAATAGGATTAGGATTTCATTAGATTTAATTCTGAGATGCAATATTTACTCAGTAGATGGCTGTAATAATTGTATTTAGGTGACTTTTTATTCGAATGGTTGTACGTTGTATTAAATATTAATTTTAGTTGGATGACGTATTGGTTTTATTTGAAATATATAGTAATAAATTACGCTTTGTCCAACCCGACCGACATTTGATTGGATTGGGTTGGGTTGGGTTTGCGTTGAGGGGAAAATCGACCCAACCCACGCCCACCCCTAAATGGAGCGATAAATGGGGCAAGTGACTTGCCCTGCCTCGATTCTGCCCCGTCCTGCTTTAACCGGGTATGGGTATGGGTATGAGGTAAGGTAATAAAAATACCCGACGGGACAGGGGTGGGATTGGCCGACCAGTCCCATACCCTCCCCGTTGCCATCCCTAAATTATTTAATGTGATAAATGAAAAATTACTTTTTTGCCCCTTTTAAAATATTCAAAATGTGGTAAACGTTAGATTTTTTATCAACTAACAGAATTATGGACGAAAATTGTCCAAGAGAGCTTCACCTGCAACATTTGAAAATATTAGGGGTGACAGATACAATAAATCAAAGGTTTGGAAAAAAGTTTGCTAATGTTTCAAAGTTCAATTATCCCTTTTTTTATTCTGAAATGCAAAGCTCTTTATTTCCTCCATGTTCAAAGGGGTTTTAGAGTCTGTATAAATTTTTCTTGCAATTCATATAGAAAATTAGTTGAAATCAATACAAATCTCAGAAAATCGCTAAAAAGCAAAACAAGTTATGATCTTTTTTTATTTTGAAATGCAAAACTCTTTATTTCCTCCAGGTTCAAGCTGGTTTTAGAGACTGTATAAATTTTTCTTACAATTGCTGGAATTATCCCTTTTTTTATTCTGAAATGCAAAACTCTTTATTTCCTCCAGGTTCAAAGGGGTTTTGGAGTCTGTATAAATTTTTCTTGCAATTCATATAGAAAATTAGCAAAAATCAATACAAATCTCGGAAAATCGCTAAAAAGCAAAACAAGTTATGGTTTTTGGTCAGGTTGTGATAGGGCCGCCAGGCTCCGGCAAGACCACTTACTGCAATGGCATGTCCCAATTCCTCCAACTCATTGGACGGTAAGACTATCTCTTTCACAGTTTAAGTATTTTCCTCGATAATCCTATTGTAATTTTTGATAACTTAACTGAGTGCAGGAAAGTTGCAGTTATTAATTTGGATCCCGCCAATGATGCCTTGCCGTATCCAGTTTGTTTAATATTTTTTTAAACTTAATTAAATTGTATTATGTGTTGTGTTTGAGTTATTTCCTTATGTTATAAAGATATGAATGTGCTGTAAATATTGAGGATCTCGTTAAACTCAGCGATGTAATGGGTGAGCATTCCCTTGGTCCCAATGGAGGTAAAGATTGTTGAGTGTATATTTTTGATTTTCCGTATAGTATTATACATTTATACGGTTTCTGTATAATCAATATATTTTACTACAATTATGGGCTCATGCAGAGTTGGGTAATTCCTCGTTCTGAAGAATGTTTTATAATGGCTTACAGGTCTGGTGTATTGCATGGATTATCTGGAGAGTAATATTGACTGGTTAGAATCCAAATTGAAACCCCTGCTCAAAGGTTATGGCATCTAACTTTTGTTTGTTGTGCTTGGTTATCTTTTTGGTACATGTTCTGTGTATATTTCAATCAATAACTAGTTATGAAGGCAAGGAGGAGAACCAATGCACATAAAAAACAATATCTTGTTATACAGCGCACTCACTCATCTAAAGGCAGAAGTTGCAAATAACCCCAAACACAAAGCAGCATTTGGGATTTTGTACCAGCTCTCTTTTTGTATTTAAGGTTGTATTGTTTGCTTCTTGGTAACATTCTTTTTCATAGAAAAGAGATATAATTATTTGAAGAAATGATATACCATGACTACTTTTTGATCCAAGAATATGCAATTTGTGTTTTTGGATTCTTGAATTGTTACATCGTCTCTTCTTAAATTATTAGTAGAAAAGTAGAAACTGATGTTTTCAAAACTCTGTAGTTTTTCATTTCAATAATTCAGTCTGAGTGTATTGGGTGATACAAGGATGGTGTCATTTACGAGATACAAGTTGGTTTACTGGGAAGAGATCCTGAGGAACACAGAACACTGTATGTTCCTCATGTCCTCCGAGAATAGATTCTGGGTATTAGATGAGCTCAGTCCTTGGCTAAATTTTGCTGAGTTTGATAGTACTTGGACAATTCTAAATCTGATTTTGGTAGGTTTTGGCTCAACGACGTTATACCATTATATTCTATAACTATCCATCACCCCAAGTTAACCAACCTTTTGTTGATTCATACTTGGACCCAACAAAGTAAAGTTTGCAAACAAACGGTTCATTTAAGAGCAGGAAAAGAATTAACATGCTGCTGATAATTGGCTGATATAGTGTTTATCATAATAAAACTGAAAAATTTGTTAGAATTGACAAAGTATGCTTCCTTGAATGATTTATCATGTTACTGATAATTGACCTGATATAATGTTTGAACATGTCTATCAAAACCCATACTGGAAGCATTAGCTTACACAATCTGCGTATACGATGCCAAAGTTAGACAGTTGTTTTTTATATACTACTGCATTGAATGATAAAGAGTGCAAAAACTACAACATTTTTTGTTACAAGTATACGTGTCCATCTGAAAACAATATTATTTCTTTGCTCATTTTTCTCTCCATGAACCCCATATGCTGTTAGATGTCATGTACGTGCTATCTATATTCTCAGTAATCTAGTTTTTAGTTCTCAGCCAATGTAACATTTTTGTGATCATAGCAGCTCAAAATGGACGTTATTTTGCAGATCACTATCTACTCTTTGATTTCCCTGGCCAAGTCGAACTCTTTTTCCTTCATGAAAGTGCAAAAAGAGTTATTATGAAACTCATAAAGAAGTTAAATCTCAGGGTATGAGTTTTTTCTTTGAAAAGATCGATTAGTTTCTTCACCATGAAACTTAGCCTGGAAGTTGAATGTTGGGAATCTAAATTTATCCTTTAGAAGCGATATGTCATTTGTTTTAACACTTGACGGGCCCTCAACAATAAGACTGTGACTGACTGCTTCTGATCTATTGATGCTTTTATGATCGGTCTCTCAATGGAATTTCTCTGCTTTTTGCAGTTGACTGCAGTTCACTTAGTTGACGCCCATCTTTGCAGTGATCCTGGGAAGTATGTTAGCGCACTGCTTCTTTCTTTATCAACCATGCTACACTTGGAACTTCCTCATGTCAATGTTTTGTCTAAGATTGATCTTATTGAAAACTATGGGAAGCTTGGTTAGCTCATTGTTTTCTCGCTTAAAATGCTCGTATTTTCAATATTGAAAATTTGATACTCTTTGATCTCATTCGTTCCTGTTTTGCAGCTTTCAACCTTGACTTCTACACAGATGTGCAAGATTTATCTTATTTACAGCAACATCTTGACCAGGATCCTCGTTCTGCTAAGTATAGGTATGACTTCAATCTGATTCCTTTACAAAGTCACAATAATTATCAAACAATTATGGTTGTCTTGGAGAACACTATTTTCATCTGCTTGAATCATTGTTTAGATGGAAATATTTGTTACTTAGATGTTAGTATGTTACCCATTGCAACATTGGGCAGTCTTTGTCGTGGTAAATCTTGTAGGTCATGTAATTCTATCATGTGATGTTCAGACTCTTCAAAATAGACGAAGTACGACACGGGTAGGGTACAAGATATGTGTCGGATCCTCCAAATTTCAATCGGACACTTCACCATGTCCGCTTTTTTTTTTTTTTTTCCCTTCCCTTTTTTTTTTTTTTTTTTTTTTTGTTTTCAACTTTCTTGGGTAGAAGAAATATATCCAAGATGTTGTTTTGATGTTTTGATTTTTCCTTTTTATTTATGATTATGATATGATTGCTAGCTATATTGTCTGGACCATTGGACATCATAAATTTAGTTGTCTTTTAGTTCCCAGCATATTTTTCTATCATAAACTATTTATTCTCCAAGATAATTAATTAATTCATTGTTTTCCTACTCTACATTGAATTCTCAGCCTCACAAACTTTCTGTTGTGTCTGTCTGAAGATTAAAATATGCAGTTGGTCAATTCTCAGAAATAAATGTCAAGTCCATTATTTTTTTATTTCTGGTGAAAGCAAATAAAAAATCTACTATACCTGATCTTTTGCCATCATAAAAGCTGTGATTCTTGTTGTAAATTTGTTCAAAATAATATTTTTATATTAGTTTATGGACATAAAAAGATATTTATTTGGCCCAAGTTGATGAATAAAAAATAAATTAGAATATGAGAAATTATGTCTATATGTACACATAGGCCATGTGTACACAAGGAATTGTCGGCAGGAAATTGATGTAATTTTGCTTCTACTATGTGTACGCAAGGATATAATCATGCGTACTCATGGTTCAATTTTATAGTCGTCGGGCTGTTTTTTCATTTGAAATCTGATGTTGATTTATGAAGAGTTTCCAAGTTTTTATGAATTGTTGATACATGTTCTGAGGCATATGGATGGATATAATATAAATAGATGATAGATTTTTATTTTCAAAGATTAGAAACAACAAGTAAATCTTTACTTGAGATATTCCAATCAATTCATCAAATATTCAAGTTTTTTAAAGTTTTCAACAAATTCAACTAGAAAGAATCATTTTTACTTTTACGCTCCTTCCTTTAAGGCTTGTCAATCATCTGAACTATTTGCTAGAAACGCTAAAAGCATACTAGAGCAGGAAAATATTGTTTTTAGGACAGCGTATCATGTACGTGTTCGAGCTCCATTCTTTATTTCATCTTTTTTTTTTGTTTCCATCTTTATCTTCTCCTCTTCGATATTTTCAACAATTCTTGTTGTGTCATTGGCTTAATGAAATATAAACACAGAGAAAAAGAAAAAGTGGCTCCAAAATCTCATAATCATGAACTTTTATCTTACAGTATGCTTTGGACACAAACATGAACTTCTGTGAACAATTTTCCAATATACAGAAGAGATTCATTCGAGATATTACTCGAATTCTTATGCTTAACCTAAAAGAATAACATCATTCTTTCTACAAGCGAAGAATTGTAAGAAATAGTATACGGGAAAAATGTGAAGAGCAGAAGAAGAAAATGCCAATATTTCTGATGACGATTACACTCTTAAGACTGTGGAACGAATGTCCCAATATAACCAAACCCAGCGATGAAAAAGGCTATTGCTTGTGCGAAGAGGTAGATGAAATAGTGGTTTTTCCCGAATGCCATGTCATAGCACCCACAAAAGAAGAGGTAAGCACCCGCNAAGACTGTGGAACGAATGTCCCAATATAACCAAACCCAGCGATGAAAAAGGCTATTGCTTGTGCGAAGAGGTAGATGAAATAGTGGTTTTTCCCGAATGCCATGTCATAGCACCCACAAAAGAAGAGGTAAGCACCCGCTCCAAGCTCTAACAAATGGATCCTGTTGAAAACAAACAAGTTAACCTTTTAGCCTATGGTAGATAATACACTAATTCCTACTTTTGATTACAAATTGTAAGCAAAAAGGGAATACAATGGATATACCTTTCTCCGATCCTTATTCTAGGTTTCTTAAAAGCTTTCGTGGCTGATTTTAACTTGAGAGCATCCCCAAGTTTCTCGGTGACAACCCATTCATTCACTCTTCCTGCCTCCAACAAGCCGATGAAGGTAGCTTTAGTCCGATGTAGCGAAGTGACATTCTCGTAAAGGATCCAGAATACCAGCAAATGGAGTGATCTACATGTTTAAAATAACAATCGTGAAAGATAGAATAGAACCTCAATGCAGTTCAATTGTAGGACTGTACAAACATCTTTTATTAGGCCAATAATAAAATCATGTTCAGCTTCATTTCTACCCAGATTTCTGTTTCGAATAAAGATTAGTTGCCATTTTTTTCAGAGAGAACTCGTATTGCCTACAATTATCGCGCAAAGAAACCAAACCTTGGAGTCCCGACTGCATTGAGTAAGGTAATGATGGAAGGTATGTAAACTGCTCCCCACTTTGGAACCTCGACTTCAGGTACTAAAACGGTTGCAGGTAATACAACACAGTAAAACACGAATGTGACTATATGGGCTACAATCTTTCTGACGAAGAAGAAACTGTATATTACATGAACCTTCTTCCATGGAGATACTTTCTGCAAATAATAATAAACAAAGAAAAAGCAGCTCAATCAGAAATCGGGACAATATTGAGGTTCAGAGGAAGGGAGTGAGGAATTAACCTTGTTTTTTATTATCTCCATAAACATTTTTCTGAATAGATTGGCAGGACCACATGACCAACGGTGTTGTTGATAGCGATATGCCTTGAATGTGCTCGGCAATTCATTTTTCACCTTAGTGAAGAAAAAAATTGAACAAAAGTATTATAAAAACATCAGTTCATTATTTGTATATCTACAAAGAATGATGTGCTAATGCCAGCAAAATTGCTTTGTTCCCTGTCACTTCGCATAAACGTGTAAACAGCGAGTTTTCAGATACGAGATATCCATCCTAGTCAGTATGGTTGTTTTTGCACGATTGACGCAATAAACTCAACTTAGTCGCTTTGATGATTATGCTTATGAAGTTATATAGTTATTTACGTTCTTGAAACAACAAAATAATGTCTTTTGATAATTGGCTATACAGATTAAGTAAATAATTACCATGAGGGAACCGAGGTACAAAAACTTCCATCCTCTAAGACTAGCTCGAACAGCCAAATCCATATCCTCGACTGTTGTTCGATCCTTCCATCCTCCGGCTTCATCAATGGCTGCAATTCTCCAAACTCCAGCAGTTCCTTGTATTTATAAATTATATATGCAAAAATTATATGATGCCAGAAGATAGACATGCTAAATAAAGGTAAACAAACTTTAGCAAGTTTTCACTAAATTCAACCCCTGACAATTTGTACATTATTGATCGATACAAAACATGATGTACACTTAAAAGACCAAACAAAATCTCTAGACTTGTGATTACCATTGAAGCCAAAAAATGCATATGTAGATGATCCTACTTCTTGCTCCACTGTAAAATGGTAGTCCAGTGACATTTCTTGCATTCTTGTCATCAAGCATTCATCAGCATTTACTGAAA
>CAIGRO010128736.1:0-11913 GCA_903798355.1 Fraxinus baroniana
TTGATCTCATATAAAGTGGGTTTCTAACTCTTGAATCTATGATCCACACACGATAAGATCCAATATATATAGTGTTGACCTGTAAACAAAACTAAGAGGAACATATTCAAGTATAACATTCTTTAGCTTAACTACTTTCGAGCTAATATATTGAAATTATATGGTTGAAACATTTAAACTTTTATAACATGAGTCTTCTACCAAAATCACTTTCATGTACTTCTATCTGATATGTTCTTCTTGGCCCCTTTCTAGTCTCCTCATCTATCCTACATTTGTTTTTAACTCATTTAAAACTTAAAATTCAAAGTTTTATGCAAACTAGAACATTACTTACTACACAAGTATGTGCTCCAAACTAAACAGCATCAAGTTGCATGTCATTTAACTCATGTAGTGGATAGTGTCAATAGAGAAAATTGATACTTCAATTTGTAAAGTTCCCATATATTGAGAAGAGAATAGTTTGAATTTACTAATCTAAAAAAAGTGAGCAACAAAAATGTCAACATTATGTTATATCAACTAAGTCACATTTGAGAAAAAGATCATCTGTTACACAACTTAACCATTCAAATGCTCAAGTACAAGAATATATCTTTTTATCGTACTTGATAAAGTTTTGATCTTTAATCTCTAGAGTAGTATGACCAACATCAGGTCTTCTTACATGGTTGTTGCTCTCTAAAACATCATATTCTTCTATTATAATCAAAATGTTATTATACCAAATGTTATTGTATTTAGTTTATCACGTTTATTAAAGTCAACAACTATAGATTTTGATACCATGATCTATCAGATTTTAGAGACATTATTCTCAATCAATGCTTATTTATGAACATATTCCATTTTGCATTAATGTAAATTAACGTATATGACATTTCAACGTTAGGCACATAGTCGAAAGTTCACTATGTTCACAATCATCTGCGATTTTACAGTTTCACTATCATAAACTTAATTTCATAACATAAAATTCCATGAGTTCTAAGCAAGAATTAAATTAATTATTCTAGCTTGAGAATTTCCACTCGGTGAATCAAATAGTTTTAGCTGAATTTTTTTAATATTTTAATCATGGAACTATCACTCAATTGAAAATCAATACGTCTAAGTAAGAACCTCATTAATTCTATTGACCTTAGCATTCATAACCATTAACAAATTAACTGATATCATGTAATTCAATAAAGTGATTCCATAATGTACAAATTTTATATAGATTCTCAACTTCACTTTAATATATGTTGCAACACAATCGCAACAAATGAGAAGTGATATCGGAATTCTCATATTCTACTTACCACAAAATATATTCATATTTCCTCTAGGTTATGTTCCAAATCAATTTATTAATTTTAACAAGCACGTAGCCTTTCAACAAGTTCCATATCCCTTAAGCATTCCCTTTTCAAAGGGTGATAAACCTGAAGTGTGGGAAGATGAAATCTTATTAATTTAAAAAATAGTAATGAGAACTGCTTATCCCCAACATTCATTGGGAACTTTGACAGACAAGAGAATGGAACGAAAAATTTCTAGAATGTGCCTATTTTTCATTCAGCAACACCATTTTGTTGTATGGTATTAGCACACGAGATTTGATGAATTGTGCCATTAAGAGCAAGCAATTCAGATAAATCAATCGAATTATACTCTCCACCCAAGTCACATCTAAATCACTTAATTATAGCAGAATGTTGAGTTTTGATAAGTGCTCTAAAAGAACAATAACTAAAAAGAAAGTCAAATCATCATTTCATAAGATAAACCTCCGTTTGTAGTAATAGAAGTAGATCCCCATACATCAGAGTGAATAAGATAAAATGGTTCAATAGAATGAGAAACACTTCGAGGAAAAGATAAAGCAAAAAATTTAGAAAGATGAAACATGACCTAGGCGAGAATGCCATAAATAAAAACTAGAAGATGATGAATTCAAACAAAAAGATGACAAGTCAACATCAGAGGCTGCAACGTGTAGTGGTCTCAGATTTTCCAAAACATATAACCCTCTTTGTCTATGGCCTATCCCAATCATCTTTTGAGATTGAGGATCCTGCACATGAAGAGTAGAAGAAGAAAACTGAACTAAGTATCTTGAATAACACAATTGGCCAATAGAAATAAGACTCAAAGAAAAGTTGGAACACAATAGACATCTGAAAACGATAAATTATACACGTTAATAGAACCAACACTTGCTAAAGGCAATGGTGTGCCATCAGTGGTCATAACAGACATAGACGAGTTAGAATGACACAATTCATTAAAAAAATTTGAGTTAGACGATATGTGTTTGGAGGTACCTGAGTCAAAGATCCTGAGGAAAAAAAATACCCGAATGACTCTGAGATGACAAACCTATATGAGTAGAGGCTGACATAGCATGTAGCTGTGTGCCTAAGAACTTCTGAAATTGCTATGCTAAATCAGTCAACATGGGATTGGAGGAAGGTGGGTACTCTAATTACAAATAAGTCACTAGGTGGCATGGTGAAAGCTATGTTAGCATTGGGACGATAAAATCCTTGCTATGGTTGTGGCTGCTGCTTCTTCAATAGTTCAGTACATTGAGACTTCCAATGTCCCTTTTGTTCGTAAAAGTTAAACTCATCACTAGCAACTCTCACATAACCTTTGTTTTGATTTTCTGTAAATAGTCAAGAGGGTATATCCAACACTGATGTGCTAGATGGTGTAAGAGATGCTTCTCCTACAAGATATTTCAAACGTATTTCCTTAGCTATAAGTTCACTAATCACCGAATCAACTGAGGAAAATGGAGTACGATGCAAGATAGAGCTTCTAAGTCCCTCAAAATCACTACGAATTGCCATCAAAAACTAAATTAAACGTTCATCTCTAAAAGCAATATATTCTTCACATGCTTTTAGTCCTGCTGATTCCATAAGAGCCAACTCATTCCAAATTGAATTCGTAGCGGGGTAAAACTCGGGAATACTCATATTCTTCTAACGTAAACTCCTATATTAATCTCTACTGATATCGCTTTGCAAAGTTAGACTTAGTGTATAACTTTGAAAATGATCCTAAACTTCCTTTTCCGTTTCAAACTTTACCAACTGTGTATCAATGGATTGCTCAATAGAGTTATGAATCCAAGTAAGAATTTTCACTTAGTTTGATTCCAAATTATCCAATTCTATCACATAATTCTCAACAGTGGTCTTGGGTTTCATAACAATTCGACTAGTATAACCCCACAATCTTTTTCCCTTTAAAAAAGTTCTCATCACGGTACTCCAATATGAGTATTTTTTATCATTTAATCTAACACTAATGGATTGAAGTAAATCATCTCTTTCAATTGCCATCAGAAAGTCAACAAATAATCAACTACGAATCAATGAAATCATCCAATTTTATGGAAAACCAACGATTACAAACCTATCACCACAAACTACAATCGGAATATGTTGCACAGTACACGTATTACCAAAGTAATACTATCAAGAGATAAAAAATTTACCAAAAAACAAATTGCCTTTTGGAATTACCTCGAAAATCGCTCACACACGTCAAACATAGTGCTCGTAAGCCCAACGTGTCGTCACCATGCACCACCGTCCGATGACACTCGCCTAACCAGAAGATGCTCTTCGACTTGCTGAACAAGAATTTGGTCTCAGTTTTCTCAACTGGTCTCTGGTTCGATCCGAATTGTAATTTTTAGTTGTCGTCGAGTATGGTTTTACATAGTTTTCTTTTCTGACTTGTTTCTACTTGGATTTCTAGCGTATTACAATCACAGATTTTACTCAACCATAGGCTATGATACCATGTTAACAACATGAGCTATCTTTAACCAACATAGAAAATCAATTCAAAGAAAAGAAAAGAGAAGAGGAGGAGGAGGAGGAGGAGGAGGAGAAGAAGAAGAAGAAGAAGAAGGAGAAGGAGGAGGAGGAGGAGGAGGAGGAGGAGGAGGAGAAGGAGAAGGAGGAGAAGAAGGAGAAGAAGGAGAAGGAGAAGAAGGAGAAGGAGAAGAAGGAGAAGAAGAGAAGGAGAAGAAGAAGAAGAAGAATGAGAGAGAGAGAGAGAGAGATCAATAATGTATTGAGCCGTCAAAAGAATTAGTTTTTTTTTAATGAAATGCACAAGTTATGTATTACAAGAAAAGTAAGCAAAAAGGAAACATATATAAAAGAAAGAACTAAGTATTATGCAATAATTGCATAATATTATAAGGATTAACAGAGTGAATTGCCTATTTGGTCACTGAACCTTCAGCCATGCTTTCAAGGGGTCATCGAACTTTAAAAATTACCTAAATCATTACTGAACTTTGTAAAATATTTTCACAAAGTCACTGAACTTTAAAAATTACCCCATTCATCACTAAACTTTACAAAAAGTTTCTTAGGAGATCATTGAATTAGTGACCACTGGGAAACATTTTGTAAAGTTCAATGATGAATAGGGTTATTTTTAAAGTTCAGTGATGATTTGAGTGATTTTGAAAGTTTAGTGACCTCATGGAAGCATGACTGAAAGTTCAGTGAACAAATAGGCAATTCACTCGGCTTAACAAGGTCATCCCACATGGACGATCCATGACCCATATTTTTCAACATTTCGTGAAGCACATATAAGCATACACATTAATTATTAATTACAGGTCAGCGTCGAAGGAGAAAAAGAAACTGATGTAAACTCTCACTGCTCTCATAACAGATCCTACAAATCTAATCATAAGATCAAAAGACAAACAATGGCATAATAGATCTGCAATTAACAATTATTGATCTAGAGAAACAACGGAAAACTATAAATACAAAAATATTAATGTATTGATAGTAGAACAAAGGGAACATAAGATAGCGTCGTTCAAAATGGTGATATAAAGTGTTCGACATAGCGTTTGAAAGGGAGATTAAGGACAAAAATTTACTGATAATGGGTTTGTGCACAAGAAGACAAATTAGGGGGAAAAAATTAATGAGGCAAAATAACTAGGCATACATGTTTAGAAACATTGCCCATATAGAGCCCCTCTTTAATTGTATGAGGATAAGTTTTGTAATAATAATTTTTTGGGAGATTGTGTGATTAAAAAAGAAGTCCATGTTTGATTTTCATTACTTCAAAATTCATTTTTAACCAAATATTCTCACAATAAAATATTTTGCATAAAAACCAAAACTTTTTCATACTTTTTGATCACACAACTCCAAAAATTCACTATTACAAAACTCATTTTGATGAAATAATGAGCTTCAAACAGGGGCTAAATTTTTTGATTTATATGTAAAATTATTTTATTGGGAGAATATAGACTTGAAAATGAGTTTGGGGAAAAAAATGGGTCCCATTTGATTAGTGTTTCAGTTTTCAATTTTAAGTTTTGAGTTCATTATTAATTTTCAATTTTAAGAATGCTAAACTCTTATTTAGTTTGTCATTTTGAAAAATTATTTCTCAAAACATAAAACTAGAAAACATGTTTTGTTTGAAATTTTGACAAAATTAGTTTATGATATTTCATTCAATGAAATTTATCCAGTAAAAATAGAGCATTTTTTTATATATATATTATCAAGTAATATATAAATTTTAAAGTTCGTGAATCTTACAATATTGTTTTCTCTCTACAAAAATAAAATAAAATTATAATAACTTGAGTACAAAATATAGGAAATAAAAAAGTTTAATGACGTACACCAAGAATATTATTATATGTATTCGTTTAAATCTTTTTTTAATTCTTATTTAAATAAACATTAAGAGTTTGAATTATTTTTATTTTTATTTTTATCAATTTTGTTTTTCAAGAAATGTTTGTTATTTATTTTTTTCAGAATTTTTTTATTTTAGTTTTAAAATTTTTAGATTTTATTTTTTCAAAATTTGAAATTTTATTTGTTAGATTTTATATTTTTAAAAATTTTTAATTTCTAAATTTTATTTAAACGCTTGTTTTTCATGTTTTTAATGTCTTCAGAATTTTTACTAAAAACATTCAAAACATAACAAATGCATTTGAGTTTTATATTATAAATTTAGCCTTGTTTTCAAAAATGTCAATTGTTCACATTGTTAGTGATTTTGCAAAATTAAAAATCGAAAATAATTTGAAAATGACAAACCAAACGCACCTAAATTTTTATAGAGTGGGATTCAAACTGCGACTAAATGTTTTCCGTTTTCGAGTTTGAAGGTATACTTATCTCTTATGAGGTTTTGCAACGTAAGTTAGGTATTCATTGTTTTATTGCTTTAAAATTGAAATGTAATTCAATTCAAATTACTCTGTATTATAGACTAGGTTGACCAAAACAACCTGTTGAAATCCTTTTCTGATCCGTTAGTAAATAGAAGAATTTACGTAACGGTTAAAGACCTATATGGACGCTAAACTTTAAGTGTGCTCTATTTTGATCGTTAAAGTTATTTTCTTACAAAATTAGAACTATTTTTTTTTTTTGGATAAGGTAAGTGTATTATATCCAAAGTGTAAAAATAAAGTACATGATCATAAGGGGATACCCCAGAAAAACTAGGCTAGGAAATTATGTCTTCCGAGCACCAACAACAGTAACCTAGATTAGATCTTATAACCTATTCATGACAACAGAAAATATTCGCAGAAAAACCCCATGAGCGATGGAGCCATCTATTCTCACTAGATGGGACCAAGCCCTTACATAAATTCACTCGTGTACAAACAGAAAAAACAACGTCTCGAATAACAACAGATTCATGTTTAGGAGTCACACCATGGGCCCTAGCATTACGCTTACGCCAAATAGAAGCCGCAAACATCAAACGAATAATAATGGACCGTATTGACCTTCCACGAAACTGCAACATCCAAGAAAGAGTGTTTGACCAACTCCTTTGAACCCAAGGCAGGTTAGATTTTATATGCAAAGCATGCCAAACACGCTCAGAAAATGAGTAATCAAAGAAAAGATGATCCAAATCCTCTTCCGAACAACCACACAGCACACAATGTATAATCCGTACCAAACCAAAGCAAAAAAGCTTTAACTGTGTATAAATGCCACCTTGAATTGCTAGCCAAAGGATAAACGCATGACGTGGGATACATTTAGGGAACCATACAATGTGATACCAAGTCACCCTAGGGCAATGAGGTCGAATAGACTCCCAAGCACTTCGAACAGATAAGTCTCCATGTACATCATCCACCCATCGCAAGACATCCTCTCTAGTACTATCCGGCTGAAAAGTATCAAGCATATCTCACATGAAGTCAGACAACGCTGGGGAACGAGATGAAGGCCAACTTTAGGTATCACCCTCAATAATATCAGCCACCTTAGCTAGTCTACTCAATCTAGATTCATGAATGATCTCTCACCAAGAATCTTCTCTAAAGGACCAAGAGGATGCCAATTATCAAGCCAAAGAGAAGCACGTCCACCATTACCAATTTGGAATTTCATTTTGTCCCTACCTATCTCCCGAAGTGCAAGAATCTTTCTCCAGCTCCAAGAACAATCCCTAGGACATTTCAATTCCCAAATGCTTTGACCTTTAAGTAAGTAACTTTGTATCCACGAAACCCAAAGAGAAGAGGCAGAATCCGTACAAAGGGACCAAATATGTTTTAGCATGGCAGCTTTAAATCTCTATGCTTCGGAGACCCAAACCATCCTCCTTCTTAGGCAAACAAATTTTTTCCCACACTACTTTTGTCCCACCAATGCCAAGGTCACAGCCCTTCCACAAGAAGGCCCGTAGTGTAGATTCCATTTGCTAAAAGCCTTAGGTAAAATAAACACGGAAGACCAATATACTTAAATAGAAAATAACACGGACTTAGTAAGTTGTAACCTTCCTGCATAGGAGAGTGCTCGACAAGCCCAACTCTTAGCCCTATCTATAATACGATCCACCAACATCTTGCAGTCCAAAGCTCGCAATTTGGTAGAGATAAGTGGAACACCCAGATAGCGTACCGGTAGAACTCCCTCCTTATACCCCAAAACATCAAGCAACTGATCCTTAAGATGTGAAGAAACACCACTAGCAAATAGATTACTCTTGTCTGGATTGGGAATAAGACCTGAAAGAACTTTGAATTGA
The DNA here is from genome assembly GCA_903798355.1 of Fraxinus baroniana. Classification (NCBI taxonomy): domain Eukaryota; kingdom Viridiplantae; phylum Streptophyta; class Magnoliopsida; order Lamiales; family Oleaceae; genus Fraxinus; species Fraxinus baroniana. The sequence continues at coordinate 8,080 of CAIGRO010128736.1, forward strand.
TTAAGGCATTTCCCAATGAGAGAAATAGAACCTAGCTCTACAAAAAATCATAAGATCATCAGCAAAGTACAAGTGAGTGATCTTTTCCTTTTCACACCTCCAGTGGTATTTAAAATCCTGCTCTGCAACCATCAACCCCATTAACCTTGAAAATACCTCCATTGCCAAGACAAACAAATAGGGCGATAAAGGATCTCCCTGTCTCAAGCCTCTCCCACCAGCAAAGAAACCATGCAACTCGCCATTAATGGAAATCGAAAACCGAGTGGTAGTGACACATTCAGTAATCCACAAAACAATTCTCTCTGGAAAACCAAGCACCCTTAAAACAGCAAATAGAAAATCCCAACGAACAGAATCATAGGCTTTCATAAGATCAACTTTAATAGCACACCTAGACAATCCTCCACAACGGTGGTAATTCCGTAATAGCTCTTGGGAAAGAAGGATATTATCGCCAATATGCCTCCCTTTAACAAAAGCAGTTTGTTGAGGTTCAACAATGTCTGGAAGCACCAGTTTGACTCTATTGGCAATAAGCTTAGCAATACATTTATAAATAGTACTACAACAGGAGATAGGTCTAAAGTCCTTTACCTGAGAAAGATTTGGAACCTTAAGAACTAATGCGATGGAAGTAGCATTAACATGCTTCAATAGTTGCCCCGAGTCAAAGAAAGACTTGATGGCACATAGAACATCATTCCCCACAATATTCCAAGTCCNATTCCCCACAATATTCCAAGTCCTCTTGAAGAAACCTGCATTAAAACCATCTGGCCCTGGAGCCTTATTGTCTTTTAAAGAGAACAAAACCTCCTCAATCACCTCAAATGTCACATCTCTATCAAGGGTTTCATTCTACCCAGCTGAGATACTCTTAGGAAGAACTCTTCGAAGCAAGTCCATATCTAGACTCTCACCACTAGGCTGTTTTCCAAGGAGATTTTGATAGAATTCAACAATAACTTTACTAACCTCATGTGGCTCCTCCACTCTAGAGCCATCATCTCTACAAATGGAAACCACCTTATTCTTGCCATAATGACTTTTCATTGCTTTGAAGAAGAAAGCAGTATTTTGATCCCCTAAATTCAGCTACTTAACGTGAGCTTTTTGTCTCAAAAAGCTTTCCTCAGCCCTGCCCAACTTACAAAATTCCTATTGTAATCGAGCCTCCTCTCTATGTAAAGATGAATCCAAAGGTGAATGCTGAATCAAACACTGAACACGCTCTAACTCAGTCCAAGCACAAGCAACTCTCGTAGGTAGATTTGAAAAATGCTCCTTATTAAACCCTTTCAAGGCAAACTTCAGCTTCTTCAACTTCGAACACAGATAAAACATAGGAGTACCTACGACAGCTTCATCCCAAATCTGAGCCACCAAAGAAAAGAAATCCGGGTGATCCATCCAATAATCAAAGAAATGGAATGGAATCTTCCTGTGTGGTAGCCCCACAAGTTTCACTACCATAGGAGAATGATCGACACACCAGCAGGAAGAAAGGTAGCTTGAGATCCCTGAAACTCGTCCTCCCACTTCGAATTCACCAACACACGATCAAGTTTCTTAAGAATATGGTCAGATACATGCTTGTTAGACCATGTATATAAACAACCATCAAACTTCAAATCATCCAAACCCACAGTTGCCAAGCAATTCCCAAGATCGTCTTGCCATGCAGGCCAAGAAGAAAAACCACCTTCCACTTCTGAAGGAGATATAATCGAATTGAAGTCCTCCATGACCACCCATGGCAAGTATGCAAACCCTCCATGCCTAGCTACTAAATCAGCCCACAGATCAACTCGCTTAACTGGGATATTATCCCCATATACCAGTGACACCACACTACTCCATTTACCATTACATGCATTAATATGAACATGGATAGCTTGAGCTGAACAACCCACTAGCAAAACATCTACATCATTCGGATTCCAACATACCCAGATACAATTAGAATTAGTAAGAATATTCCAAGACTTGCAGATGGCATTCGCCACCTTTATTTGATTCTTCTCCTTAACTTTAGTTTCCACCAACCCACACAGAGAAAGCTGACTAGAAGAAATGAGATGCTTTACTTCAGCTTGTTTAAGGGGGTCATTTCACCATCTGACATTCCAGCATCCAAAATACATAATTAAAGTCAAGGAGAGAATCACAACCTCAATATGCCTAACGCCATCTCTCCCCTAGGGGAGAAATGCTTCTTAGCCTTCTTATGCCTTCCCCCCGACCTATTCTTCTTTTTTTGAAGAGAATCTATAGCTTTTGTTGCCAACATGTTTGAGAGAGGGGTAGAAATATCGTTGTTTTCTTCATTTAGAATGACAAGTGAAACTGGAGACTCTTCCACTTCTTCAGTAGTCCCATTAGGCAACATGGAAAATATATCAGAATTTGAGACCACTAGTTGCTTATCAAGGTTATTAGCTGAAGATGATTTATCAATACCTCCATGAGCCATCTTGAAAACCACCAGCTCCTTATCAATATCACTAGGTAAAGGTTGTTGATCAACCTCATCCTGTACCTCATTAGAATTATTTACCAAAATATGAAAGCCACCTTCTTGAATAGGAAGAGCAACACCAGAATCAACCCTACCTGTAACCTTCCTCTTTTGAGAGATATGGGTGCACTCATCATTGATAGGTGGTTTCTCATGAGCTACACCACTTTGGCCAGCCTCTTCCTTAGCAACCCAAACCTTGGCAAGTTTTTTTACTCTCACTAGGCTTCGGTAAAGAAGAGCAAGAGTGACCAAATACCCCACATTTTGAACATTTAATGGGTACCCATTCAAACTCAGCACGAATAGATATCCAATCCCCATTCGCACAACGAAAATCAAAGTCCTTCACTAAATCCTCCAAAGTATTAATCTCAACACAAACACGTGCAAAGCTGAGATGTTTACGTGTAAGAGTAATCGCATCTGCATGTAAAGGACATCCCACAGTACTAGCTACATGACTCAACCCCTCCGTTGTCTAGAACTCAAATGGGATATTATAAAACTTCACCCAAACAGGAATGCAACGCAAATTTTCCTTGGCCAAAGTCATATTAGGTTGCCAACATTTAAGAATAAGTGGTCTGTTAGCCATATGCCATAGCACTCCTTCAAGAACTAAAAGTACTTGACGAAGAGAATCGAATTTGAAAAAATAGAACCCAGCATCTGATGACAGAACCTCCTTAAGGCCAAATCTATCCCAAAGTTTATGAGCAATGGGATTCACAACTGGGAAAGCCAACTTCTTCTCGACAAAGGAGCCAACCAAGGTCGTCCTCCACATTTCACAACCAGAGGCCGCCACTTCTACAGGGGGAGCCACCTTCAGTCGGCCATTATCACAAAGGGGTTTGATATAATTTAAGTCCAGTGAAAAAGAATCAAGGTCCAATTCATTAACGTGAGACACATTTAGTATCCTAGCATAGGATTTAGGCCTCAATTGCCCCAATTTTGCAGTCACTTCACCCTCAGTTGGAGGAGTATGGGTAGAATTATTCAATTGCAATACATTATCATCTACAAAAGAAACAGCCTTTATCGTTTGGATTGAGGCCTATGTCCGCACGTGAAGATCTTGGTCAATTTTTGTTGATAAATCTCCATGGAAACCGGCGCCTATGTGAGGTGGTATGTTTGGTGGTTTATTTGGACCATGGGTCTGACCGGATAGCAAGATACAACTAGGTTGAACATATGCGGATTGAACGACTTCGGTGACTCTAGTGGTGGATTTAGGTGGCGTGAGGCCAGGTGTCACGGGCTGTAGTTTTGCTTAAGGTCCATGTTGTAAATAATTTATTTAA
>CAIGRO010128738.1:0-10058 GCA_903798355.1 Fraxinus baroniana
AGATTAAAATCAGATTAAAATTGAAAATATAGTCATTATTGTTGACTTTTATTAGACGGGTGGGACCCAATAACGACCATATTTTCAATTTTAATTGGATTTTAAGCCGTACCAAACAGGCTCTCAATGTTCAAAGCAAATTGACGAAGGTAGCATTTGGAAGCATGTCATTTTCCAACTGCTCACTTAACCTCTACCTAGGACCTTAGCACGACTGTTCCAATCACCACTGTTATTTCTACCTTATTGACTCCACCCCACATAAATATATAACCCCATGTTGATACTGTTGGTGGCAGAATTGTTCTCACATGTAATATATTTCATCTTTGACCACCATGGTGGCAATAAAATTATGTACCACTACACAAGATAGAGTATAAATTCATTTACCGTGAAAAAAAGAAAATTATCTTGCTTCCATGGAAGAAAGCAAAAGCCGCTAGAATAACTATGAGCAATTAGATATTAATGAAAAGGAAAGAAAGAACTTAGGTTTTATATTTGTGGTGTAACAATAATTTATTTAATTAAAAAATATATTAAAACTCTAATTATGTAATTTTTCTTAAGGATATTTAAGTAAACAAGAAATTTGTGGTGTACTTAATAAAATTTGTAGTGGTAATATAATTACCCTAAAGTTAAGCAATCAATATTAACCAAATCTTTCATGGGTCACACAATTTTTCAACCGCACATTTCAAAAACTTCTATCACAATTTACTAAAAATCTAATTTTAATCTCCACCAAGCACCACTATAATCACTGAACTTTAAGTGAGAGCTTACTTAGATCACTCGACGCCTTTCTGTTATACATTTTACTTGAATTCACAGTTTGTTCCATGCACCTCATGTCACTCTGCCCATATCCGTACACAATTTAAAATTTGATGTGGCCATTAATTTCAAGGCTGTGGTGGATATTCATTGATAATGCTAATGAAAAATGGAACAAACTGCTGATCATGTTGGTTTTGAGGTGGTTGTACTGTAGGAGGAAAATGTCTCAAGAAGTTTATGATAGTTACCTGGCACCAAAATAAGGCAATCATAATGGATTTTCATCTTTTGGTGTCCCGTTTTTTATGTCTCAGCCAAGGTAAATCATGTTGATCTATGTGGATAAGTTAGAATGTTAGTATGAGCGTAAAAGAGATACTACAAAGCAGAAAAATTGAACAAAATTTGTAGATCTAAAACAAAATGCGACAAAATTTCGCTACTGTGTCTGTAGAAAAAATGGTATAAAATTCGTTCTCCTTGTTGATAAATGAATCGTACATGGCAGCTCAGATTCGACTAGAGTCCCTTCCAAAAATGAAACGTCTTCCCCAATCAGAAACAACCAACATCCTTGTGCGCCAGCTGACTTGCTTGCTGGATTTTGAAGTAGTGGCAAACGTATTAATAGAACAGAATAAACACACACATAAAAAGAGAGAGACTTGCATGAATGAGAATATATTTACCTGGCATACACAGAGTACCAGAGCCACTGGGAGCTGTGGCCAATGGAAACCCAGTCTCCAGGAAGTTGAGCTGCAGCTTGCTCTCCTCCTAATGGTGCAAATTGTCCCAAGTGCTTGTACCTTCAATCATTCAACAACCATGTAATCTATCTCTTCCAGTCATTACAAGTTACTGAATAAAGTTAAAACTTGACTAGTGATTAAAAAATTCAAAGTCGTCCTTTTCTATTGCGACACTAAATATCTCGAGTTGAGTATCGTCACAACCCTTAAGAACAACAACAAAATTATTCTAATTTTCAATATTACTGGGGTGTCCCACAATTATATTTTATGTCAGTTGCCTTCCAACCTTTTAAACTGAGATCACATCACCCTCGATCGATTGCAGTAACATCCACTTGTTATTATATATTTTCTTATCTTATCTTATCCATTTTAATATTCTAATTTTCTTTAGGTTCATTTTATAGATTGTCCTTTAACAGCCTAACACTCTTAAGTCACTTCTTTTGGGATAAGATCTGATACAAATTACCTGAATGGGCGGAATCGATGCCTTCCTGATCCTCGGAACCTTAATGGACCTTCAGGATACATTTTGCAGATCTCCATTCGATTGAAACAATCAGCAAGGTAAGCACCTTGTTGAGCAGCTACCTAAAAAAAAAAAAAGACTTGTTAAGTTTGAAATGCAGACAAACTATAGATATATATTCACATTACCTGTGCTGTTGGAGGAAGATTTTTAGTCTGCGAATCCACTTCAGAAAGTGCTGCTTTAAATTTGTCAATATCCAATTCATCATCGCCTTGTGAATTCTTAAGAAGTTGAACGAAATTCTTTAGCTGTTTCTTCTTCAAGTAGATTCCCACTTGAGGATACCTTTCGGATATATCGTTAATGACTTCCTTAAAATCTTCGACTTTTAAACGGCCGGTATTTTTCGTGTCTGCCTTGCTAAAAATGGCTGCAATATCTTCCTGATGACAAATGAAAATTTCAAAGTTAAAAGGAAAAAATAAACCATAATACAAGACAATAGATTTTGCAAATTAGTAGCTAGCACAATACCCATATTCGCCGGCCTATACAATCCCAATTTTCGTCTACAACTTCTTACAAGCGTCAGAAATCAAAACAAGAATGTGTCAAATGCTATCTAGCCACTACCACAATCTCTACCCATGAAGTGGACTTGACAAACCCTTTCTAAAGCCTATTTTCTTATGATTTTTTTCTGCAGCAAACTCAAGCTTAAACACATTCAAGCAACTGGTATTCTATTGACATAAATGTAAGGCCCCAAATCAACAATACTAAAAGGATCGAAGTTCACAAACCACAAAATACCTTGCAGAATCATAAAAGAACACTGAACACATGATTTTTCATCCTGTAGGGTCCAGATGTTCAATCACAAAGACCTAATCACCGGTTGAGCATCCGCAAAGGATATAGCTCTAGATCCACTAAGTATCAAACAAGAATTAGTACAAATATTCGTAGAAACCAAAGGTTTCTTCAATTAATCTCGCCTAAACAAACCAGAATCACAATCACAGAAAACAACCCTTAATCTATATACACTACACAGATTTCACAAAGAACTTGATTGAAGAAAAAACTAAGACTGATTAAGATTACAAAACCATGAAACAAAACCTAAACTTCACTCAAAGAAAAGGGAAAGCAGAGAAACGAAGAGATAATGAAAGACTCTCGAATGTCATAACCCAAAAGCCAAGTAAACCCAAGTAATATGAACAGTTGGCATCCAAGGGCGGCCACATGTACGACTGATAACATTAATTCATTGAGGCGACAACCTGTTTCACTTAAAGGTCCAAACAGCAAACACGACACAGCCCAACGTATGGTGAGGCAACCCAATACAATTAACGATAAAGAAAGCAAGATTCTCATAATATTGTACAATTCAAACCTAAAAATTTAGACCTAAAGTAAGAATGTTCCGTCATTTCATTCTCGATCTAATTGATACATTGTTGGTTCAGTTTAAAGTACGTTAGGATGAGGATTTCCTAACAAATTGTTGTCAACTTATTCAGTGTAATAGACGTATCATTAGTGAACATAAATAATGAATATATCAAAATTGCAGAATATGCGCATTCATATAAATGAGAACTCGAATTCAAAGATATCTGAAATCATATGGATAAATTTGAAATATGTATACCAGGACTTTGCGTTGATTTATTGTAGCACAATCACCCAGAGCATAGATGCTATCACATTTTTCCACCCGCAACCATTCATCAGTTGCCAAAACTCGCCTGTTTGTCTGCTCTCCAAGTGACAAAAGTGAAAATGATTTGAAACCGGTCCGAAAATAACGGATTTTCATGAAAGTTTAGAATTGGGAGAAATTATTTGAAGAAACAAACCTGACCGATTTGCTTCATGAAATCCATTATAACCGGGCGAGTCCCAATACCAGTTGACCAGACAACCATCCCATATGGAATTGATACATTTTGGCCAGTGGCTCTCTCTTTAATAGATATTTCTTTATCAGAAACCTTTGTAACCATTGATCCAGTTTTCAAGTCAATTCCATCCCTCCGGAATTTTTCTTCAGCAAAAACAGTAATTCTTTTATCAAACCTGGAGAGATTTAAAAATAGTCAGTCCATTAATTATATCTCTAAGAGAAGAAGAAATATTTAAGCAAGCGGTAGCACTGGAAGGATTAATTTGAGTATCTTATTACATGTTTAGAATATGATCTGTAGCCTCAAGCAATGTGATTTTCACATAGTCCTTCAAAGTAGGATAGAGTTTGGCTAGATCATCAATCACAAAGTCATGAAGCTCCGCTGCAAACTCAACTCCCGTTGGACCTCCTCCAACAATAACAAAATGCAGGATTCTTTTCCTTTCCTCTTCACTTAATGTGGGGAGACAAGCCCTTTCAAAACAGTCTATTACTGTTCTGCGGATCCTTTGTGCATCTTCTATTTCCTACAAAATGTCAATTCTTTTCCATTTTAAACAAGTAAAAACATAAGCAATTAAAGAATAATACAGACATAGAATAATATAAATATATAGAATCTGCAGAGCTTTCCTAGCCACTACCATTTATTTTTCTTTGCACTCAATGTTTAGCACCCACCACCCGAAACCCAATCGGTCCCTGAGTCTCTTTCGCCTTCCCATAGATTTTGCACAATTCAAAAGGTTTCCCTATTTCATCAATTACTCCACCTTTCCTCCTCATTGGGTGGCTAAGTATCTACTCATAGCCTATCCCTATCGAAGCCATTTCCCACCTTCTCTTCTTTTGCCATCTTCTTCTTATTGGGAAGGCTTCTATATATCAACCATCAATTATGATTCACGCTTGGGTTTACAAAAGAATAAGTTGAGACCTGAAAGTAAGTGGACAACCGGATGCATCCCATCTCGGTGGCATATATGGACCCAGTATTACATATAAAAAATGAGTTACTGATTCCAAATTAAATCGTCTCTAGTTTCTTTACTGTGTGTTACCTTCAAAAAATGTGCATGCTCCACAACACCAGGGGTATTGAATGTGTTTACACGAGCACCCATGGCTATCACCAGATAATCGTATTCTACACTAAATTCTTCACTGACGCCCAAATTGTTGTCTTGGATTGATCGGCAGTATACTTTTTTGTTTTGAGTGTCAATTTTGTAACACTCGGCTTCCTTGAATTGAACATTGAACTTTTTCTGTCACAGAAAAAACAAGATGAGAAAAAGATCAAATTTGTCGTAGTAATTTCCTTCCCCGTATACATAGTGAGAAAAAGATCAGATTTTGTAGTCACGATCAAACAAAGAAAATGCAAAGCTTAGAATTTACCTCCATTGCTTTATGCAACGAGTCTAATTCATGAAACTTTGAAAATACTCCTCAACATTAATATTTACCATTTTTGTAGTATTGCGGAGAATCTGTGGCAGAATGTCTACATTTCTACTGGTCTATTATTTTTCTTCCCCCATTTTTTTCTTTCTTGAAAAATTTTCTTCTTTATTTACCCTTAAATCTTCATTGATAGTAAAGAAATGGCAAATTTAAATATTTTAACATAAACAAATTTGCTGCATATAAATGAGAATGCATTTTAAACATTGAATGACTAATGAATACTTTTTTGACAATTATTTTTTCATGAGGGAGAATTTATACATGTCCTTAAAAACCGAGGAAGGTATTGAATGCTTATAAATTATCAAATCAAGCCTTATCTTATTAATAATGAGGGAGAACAGCAATCACGGTTCACGACACGCAACAAGTAGTACATTTAAATAAGTACCTTTCTAACAATATTACGAATCGGCTCCACAATACTGCGTGCTTCAACCGTTCCATTTGTGACACTTGGTAACAAAGGAGTGAAAGCAAAATAGTTTCTTGGCGACACCACCTGAACATCATATCCAGGATCTTTCAGATTTTTAAGAAAACTGGTGCCAGCCCAACCAGTTCCAAGAACTACTACTTTCTTCTTCTTATTATTAATATCACCATGATCTGCATCAGCATGTGCAGTTCTGCCATCAGAGAATCCTAGGAGGCCTCCACCACTGCATATTTACGTCACAAAATAAAACAACAGATGTAATATTCTTGGTAATGAATTATTAGCGATTCCAGGAATGTTCACAAACGGATGATTTATAAAGATTTAAGGTTTTATTTTAAAAAGTCAACCTTATTAAGAAAAATAGTCAACATCCTTATAAGTTGGTTTATGTTTTCATCTTTATTTGATGTGGATTTTATCCTTTAACATGATTGTGAAAATTGAATGGGTTACATTTTTATTTTAGTCCATTATTATAAAGCATCATCTAGGAGGGGTTAAGTCTAACTCTAATAACCTCAATAAATCAATACACATGTGAGGACGCTCGACCACAAGAAAATGACACAAACAAACTACACAATGTAACTAATCTATACGATTCAGAGGCTTCTAGGCACAAGAACGAAAGTTACACGAGTTGATAAAATAACTTTTTAAAAGTAAAATATATAGAATCTAATCCTTCACTTCTTTCTTTTATTTTTTAGGACCAAATGAAAAACCAGCACCTTTAGAAAGGTTAAAGTCTCAATGGTTCGTGACATTTATTTGTATTTAAAAACTTGCTAGGATTGATATCTCTAGAATATTTGCTATGATAAAAATCTAAAGAGAACTTTTAAAACCAATTTAATGATATCTTTAATGATATTATATTGCAAATTTACCCAGGACTTGATGTTATTGGGGTTTAATTTTAAAAATTTATAATATTATATATTAATATGGTTTTTTTTAAAAATTTTTTTTACTTAAATTAGACTATTTAAAACAGATTTTACTATGTTTCAGGGGAAAAAAAAAAAGACAGAATTTATAGAACACTCCAATGGCTTTTCTTTAATTTGTGAGAAATAATTGGGCAAGCTCAAGGAATTTTTCATAATAGGCCTTTTGAGCGGACGGGCCCAAGTGCTACTGGTCCGATAAGGTCAATCGCAGCGGTTTGTGGGCTGAGGATAGTCCAACATGGGGTGAATTTCGATCATAGTTTGAGAGTGGCTCGAAAGCATAGGGTTGTCAAAAAAGTCCTTGGAAATTTACTACTAGCAAATTTGAGTTGGCGACAGATTGGCTCATGTCTCATGTCATGGTATTGTAAAAATAATCTACGGTTGTGTTGCATATATATAATAATTTGCATACCGGTGAGATATGATTAGATAAGAGTTTCTTCAACCAAATATAAATAAATAATTCTCTACTCTCCTTTTGAAACATTATCTGTAAATCATTATTTAACGCAATTATGCACAATTAGCATTATTCAATAGTTTAAAATAAAGTTGTTTATGCAGATGAATTGTACATAAAAATTTATAGGTGTTGAGATGAAAGCACCTTATTAGATGTTTTAACTTTGATTTTTGTTCAAACTCTAATGAAATATTGTCATCTAACAATTTTGTCTAGCATTATTGATAATCTAATTATGCTACATGTATATAATATATATGACTTTACACTTGAGAGGTGTTAGAAAACAAAATTTTGAAATAATAAACATGTGAATACAATTAACAATTTAAGATTTTAGAAAATGTAACTCAATGCAATTGCAACAATTGTGACAACAAAAAAGTACGAAAATTGTCAAGATTTTCATCCACTCACTGGATTCAATGATCCATATAATGCACAGCAAAGAAACTCTTATCTAAATCAATTGAATATTTTATGCATAGTGGAAATTAATGAAAATTTATAAAACACAATGAAATTACATTTCTAAACGCACGACAAATCGGGATTCAAACCTGACTGTGCAGATAACAAGCAGTTTATACAGATGAGGATGGCTCTGATAAGCCCTTGATGCTCTCTGATAAAAACCATAACCACTCATATTTTATTATGTTGTTTTGTATGTGAAAAAATCAAACCCTACTTTTCTCTGTTTTTCCCTTCCCTTTATTGAGTATAAATAAAGAATGAATTAAATTAATATGGAAGTTTGTTAGACAAAGTAATGGCTGCGGTTTCTTGTTTGTGTGAAAATAGAGAGAAGAATGGAAAGTTTTTTTTTTTTTTTGGCATGTGGATTATATATACACAAATAGGTAATGTAAGGGAGGCGCGATGGCTGTGGAGTAACAGTCACCTAATATAACACTGACTAGTCAAACCTAGGAAAATAGTACACGTGTTGAGAGATGAGATCTGGCCACAAAGCGAACGAATTGTTCGCCTGCCATACGATTCGGGTCTTGTGCTTATTACAGTCTTTAACATCTTAATTACTTTTTGTTCATATTTTAGGTCTAGTTCCAATCCGATATGGCACAAGACCCATTATAGTTTAATTTGAAATATATTAAATTATACTATCCAAATTTAGCACAAAACATATTATGGTAAAATATATTAATTTATACAATCTAAATTTGAAATATATTAAATTATACCATAAGATGATTGAACATGGTAATTCTATATCGTGCAACAAAATAAAGCTTAAAGTCAGCTTCATAAGTAATATTGGGTGTAATTAAAGAATAATCGATATTATATGATCTCACAAAATACACATTTTATGCACCGTCAAAATACTAATGATTAAACTATTAAATAAAGAGGATTATTAAGTTTTTTTTTTTTAAAGAAATATTGTTCTACTCTAATACGAAAAGAATTAATTCGTGAATGTATTTGGAAGTACGCCTTTTCATCATTTTTTATGTAATCAAAAAGTGGAATAGTTCTATATACAGAGAAAGTTGAGGACAGAGCCATTATGTATTTGTACAAAAGAGAATCTCAATGCATCTACCCCTTTATACAATGCTAAATCTGGCATGGAGGATTCAATAAGACGCGATAATAGTAAGGGGAAAAAAATCATGTGCGTCATATTGTCTAGTCTTGTTTAAGTAAAATAAAAATTTATTAGTTGTTGTTTTTGGAGGACATTGATTTCTTCATTGTCAGCGCATGGTATACGGTGGGTGGTAATCAGGAACCACACATCTTTTGTGAAATATATATAATTTGCACAAAGAGGATTGGAGATGAAAGCAAAGAACAAAAAACCAGAAAAAATGGAGAAAACAGAAAGAAGACCAATGAGAGGATGAAAAGAAGGTTTGAACACAATATTGTTATTTTCAAACTATATTTGCCCTTTCTCAAATTGAAAAAAATGCTTGAAGAGATTAAGGCAAACGGTTTGCAACATTCAAAAGCCAATGCACAAATAACGGCTAGAATTTCGCTCTATGTGCGCATAGTTATTTCAAAGAAGGGACGTCCAGTCCCGATAAGTATCTATGCGACCGCATGATATATTGAACTATGCGGTCGCATAGTTCAATATTTTGGCCTCAAATCCCATTTTTCATTCCACATCTAATGCGGATATCATGATTTATTTTATTGTTGAATTTTATTAATTACGTTTTTTATTATTATTGTGCTTGTAGTATTGGGTTGGCTCAATCCCGTTAAGTTTTTACTATTTATTGGATTTTCATAGTACTTGGAATAGTTAATGATGGAATGAAAATGACGATTGGCGGCTGCCACGTTTCTTCTTCTTTCCATTTTCTTTCATAGCTTCTTCTCCCTTTCTTCTACTACTTCTTTCTCCCTGAAATTCTAATTCTGCTATTGATTCTACATCAACATCCATTTTTATCAATTTTGAACAATATTTCTAACAATCCCCTACTTGTTCAAAATTTATAAAATCTCATATTCAAGATATACAATACTTATGCATAAGTATTAGATATCTATCGATTTGAATCTAACCATAGATTAATTCAAACAAGGTGACAAGAATTCAGCCAAGAATATATCTTGGGAACCTACAAACAATTTGAAATCAATTCAAGAAAGTTCAAATCCAGGTTGTAGACGATAGAATCTCGACCCGAGTCTCACGATTCAAGAACCTAAGGTATATTAAACCTTAGACCCGTTGATATGCGAAAATAAGAACCTCGATTTGCGAACGTCACAAAGGGTGTCTAATCCTTTGATAAGTTC
>CAIGRO010128834.1:0-15873 GCA_903798355.1 Fraxinus baroniana
TGGATATTTCTTTTGAGTTTACCACATATCGCATGTTTTGTATTTGAGTTAGTTTTTTACTTTAATATATCACTGATGTGTTGGGGAAACACAAAATTCTATAGCTCATAAATTAGTTCATTCGAGTATACAAGAAGGGTGGAATTAAGTATCTGAATTGAGATCTGTTAATCAGTCAGACAGTTAAAACCAATGCTAATACCAAAACATTGTTCTGACATTTTATGCACATTGATTAAATAAAAACTATTTACAAATAATTTTTAGAAAGAAGCACGCCCAAACATGCTAATAACCAGAAACACTGAACACACCACAAATAAGAACAGAGGAGCTACAGAGACGAACAAGATAGCGTCAATGCATCTTATAATTTCTTCTCGTTTGCACTTTTATTTTGTGTCTTTGTCTCTTTCTACTGTATCGAGTAAGCTCTAATCACCTCAACTATAGGTGCACGGCACAGTGGACACTTTCCTCCTCCACGAAACAACTCATTTGCACAGTTAGAACAAGTGCACATGTGCCCGCACCTATAGACACAGAGAGTAAAAGTTACAGCTCAAGCGAAAAGAAATAATAATCCCCGGTCGAATTTTAACACAGTAAAAGTTACACAACTGTTTTTTGAAGGAAACTGACCTGTACAACAGAGAATCGATGTGGTTATCACAACAAATACAGCAGGTACCCTTTCGAACATGACCCCATTTTGACCCATCCTCGGAAGTCTCTACAACCCCTGCAAGTAACATTAGAAATAAACAAGAGAATAAGACATAAAAGGGAAGGTATAGTACTCCAGAAGAGCATAATTATCAAAGGGCAAGCAACAGCATTTGCTTTGCACTACGAGAAACTAGAGAGGATTACAGCATAAAAGTGCAAACTGACCTTGTTCGCCAGCTGATCGATTAAGAGCAGCTGAGACTTCTTGTCGGACTGAGCGTTGCAACTCCAGTTGCATGTCCATGCATGCTTCTAACATCGTTTGCATGTGGTTCATACCTTGATGAAGTTTTGCCACGTCTGCTCTCAGATCATTAATCATCTCCCACTCCTGTTAAATGTTAGAAATTACATAATGATATCCTCAAATATGTGCGGGTGCGCATGTGTGAAGCAAGTTGATGCGGGAGAGAAGAGGGGGAAGGTATTTGGCTTCAATACATTCCATAAATAAATAAAAATATATACACATACATACACGTAAATTAATCGATCTCACTAATCATATGACCCGTGTCTCAACCAGTTTCTGAACTATGTTAAAAGACCCTATTTTTAGAACATTGAGTCCCAAAATAGGAACTTTTTTTTCCAGTGTAAAGCACTGGGAAAGTAGAGTTGCTTCTGAGTAAATCATATTCTACATTTTACACGAGTACCAAAAACTTTCCCAGCAAATGGTCTGGCAAAAAAAATCAGGTTTATTTTTTTACATTTGGACATTAACACTACCTATTTCATCAATTTAAAATTTTCAAGGACAGACCCCCACTATTTGGCTCTACTCCTCTATAACTGCAATAGTGCAATATCACATTCATCAGCCCAAGTGCAAGTTTTTACCTCTCGAAAAAGAAGTCGAGAAATAACCATAAAACCCAAAAATCTAACTCAATAACCATAGAGGGGAAAAAATAAGAATACCAAGAAGTCTTCAATAAAGGAGAGGAAAGATTTAACATGCTACTATGAACACTGACAGGACAACTAGAATGATGCAAATCCTGACGAGGGGAACCTACTCGAAATTTAAATAAGGGAAGGGAAAAAAGAATCAAACTCACAAGTTCAGAACGATTAACACTGTGACGGGACCAACTAGAATGATGCAATTCCCGATGCCAAAGAGGCTGTGGTGGCGGTATTGGAGGAGATGGTAATACCATTGAAGGTCTACCAATAGCATCACGCTGAACATCGCTCAGCTGCTCCTGATCCCTCTCTGGCAATGGTGAAAGAGGCAAGTTCCTTTGCAGATCCCAGCTAATAGGAGACCTACCTTGCCTTTCTACATATGACTGAATCAACTGATCCAGGCTCTCACGGAAACCACTACGGAGAAGATTGGAGACACTCCTTCTACAACACGAAAGTTCAGTAAGTTAGATAAGCCTGGAAAGGTGAGAAGCTTGATACAGATTGAGACAATAACCTGCTTAGTAGATCCCTGAGCTCCATACTGTACACACTATCTTCATCAGGTGGGCGAAACCTCGCAACTCTTCTATATGGTACGGATCGCCGCATTCTTGGAGGGTTTGAAGGCCCTTCCGACCAACTATCCACAACTTCTTGAGAGACATCATCACGCCAAACACCTTGGGCTTCCTGCAACTGATCTTGCTCTCCACCTTCATTTACTTCTGCTTCCGAGGGCCAGTCAGGTACAGGATTTTCCTGCCAATTCCTATCTGTGTCTTCCGAAGTGCCATTTCTCCATCCATTAGACTCATTATAGGCTGATTGTTGCCTATTTGCTCTCCCGCCTCCAGTGACCTGTTCCTGCCAATTGCTTCCTTGGTCGGTAGCTGATGCTTGATTTGTATTTTGATCACTTCCATCCAAATTTGTCATGTGATTGGTTAATTGTTGAACGTCACTTTCCTGACGTCCAGATTGAGAATGTTCTTGATTCTCACGTTGAATCTCCTGTGAAGGATTGGAATTAATCAGATCATTTCTTGAATCCCTGTTGTTATTGTTAGACGAGGTTTCAGGATGGCTGCTCACTTGACCACGAACAATATTTTCTAACCTGGAGCGGAAACCTTCCCTGAAGGATATAAATGATCAAGCAATCAAATTATAATCGGTAAACGTTTCCTCTCATCATGACCAATGTGTAACATCTGATTATAATGCCACGGGACAAGCATCATAAACACTTCTTCCAAGAACAAATATTGAAATGAGGACAAGTTCCAAAGTACAACTCAAAGAGGAATGTTCCCAGTAAAGCAAAGAAAACCAGCTGTCAGACCAGTAAATGCCAGGTACATTTAAATAGGGGAAAAAAAAAGGAAACAGTCAATTAATGGACTTTTATCAAAATATATGTTTTCCAGGCAACCTTGAGGACATTTCAGTAAACTCCAACTAGGCACTTTATTGGAAATTTTTAATCTAGAACACCGTCTTTAAGAAACAGAAGAAAATAAATTGTTAATCAAAGCCTTAACAGCTTCATTCAATTTTCATTCTATATTGTGTTTTTTCAAGAGTCTAATTTTTAATTCTAATAAGAAGTTTTGAATTATTGATACTTGTACTTTACTAGGCAACCCCATATCAGGTGAAAAATAAATGAGGGGCAGGTACAACATTGTATCCACTTACATCAGTAATAAATACCAAAATATCATGAATGGCTCAATACTTTCAAGACCTAACCATAAATGCTATGTCATTTCAAGTTTTTGATTTCTTGTCTCATTTGCAATTGAAACTATTTAATGATTATGTTTAGGAATGAATTGAACTATAACATAGTAGAAAGATCCTAAGGGAGAGAGAGTTATGCCCCGACTAGAGTCCACATGCTATTATTTATTTAACTTCTCAAGAACTTAACCATGTCATTACATCATTCAACAGTATTGGTATCATAATTTCACCCGTACAGAACTACAAATTGTTTTTCAGTTCATGACCTCTATTCTCCATTAATCTCCATGATCCGAAGAACATCTGAAATAAGCACGATTTTGATTACTCTCAACATTAAAAAGATAAGGCGTTTCTCGTGTCAAAGGCACAACACATGTTCTTATAAAGACGAGTTCCCATTGTGGCTTTTATAACTAAACATACCTTAGGCCAGAAACTGTGTGTCGTTGTCTTAACTGATTCAGTTCACCAGCTGCCATTGAAGGGGCTCTCTCTTCCTCAGCAGGCCTTTCATTTCTTAAGAACCTACCTCTAAGTAGTGACTGAAAAATGAAATATTCAAATATAAAGTCATGATTACACATTCATGCAAGTTATTCCTGAAGCTCAGAGAAAATATGGTCAGACAAATTCTGGATCTACGTAACTCGTTCTGACCCACAGAATATAGAAAGACAGAGTAACTTGATGTGAACTCTTTATAATTGATAATAAAACATAGGGACGGCTTCAAAATACAATGAGATAAATATACTTCTTTCAGCAGAACAACTTATTGTAAAGCTTCAGAAAATCATCGTAATAAGCCCAATCCAAGTAGTCTGGAACTTACTATTTGATACTCAACAATTAACAAATAAAAAGTTCTTGGTGGCTAGTAAGATACAAGTCAACCTATAAACAGGAAGGAAAATGGTGTATCTTTTAAATTTTAGTTAAAGCATCAAGCTTCTGTTGAAAATTATCCACAAGAAACCAACAATGATAACAAGAAGGTAGATTGAAACTGAGACCACCTGTAAAGGAGGGAACCCACAAAACCTAAAAACAGAGACAGAAAAAGGTTCCTTCTCAACTTAATATGCTAAGCAACCCGCCGTAGTTTTGGTTAGAAAACAGCATGTTACTACAACGGGATGACTTAATATAATTCATAACTGCTGAATATGGCTTGTAGACATGAATTTTCAAAATAAACCTAGAAACCAAAACTCAGAGGTGATTTTGGAATCCCTGCATAAGTATGATTGAAGATAATGTGTTTAGACAACCAGCACTTAATAAAGAATTAGAATGTTGCAGCAAAAGTGAATCTGAAAAAGAAATTAAGCAATTCCAAAACAGTATATCATCACCTGAATACGATTACGATGCGCAAAGTCAGAAACGGCACGATGCTCCAGCAAACCTTGAAGTTCCCGCTGCCTTTCACTCTCAATTCTTACCAGTAAATCAAGAAGAGCTTGTCTTCCCCGCAGCCTCAACATGTCTCTACGAATATGTTCTGGCTGACCTTCCTCGGTGTCAACAACAGACCCTTCATGAGCATGGTCAACCTGAGTGCCAAGTCCATTATCTTGTTCTTCCCTGCGTCCACTACGAGATCCTCTTTGCTGACTTGTCATTTGCATCCACTCTCTCACAATCCTCACCCTCTCACGCTCCGTTTCCCCAAGCCATTCAGATCTAGGAGTGCCATTCCTTCGCATAACATTAGGTGCCGGATCACTAATGCCACTCTCCATCCATCCCCGAACAATTTGCCTCACCCTCTCCCTCTCAACGTCCCCAAGATCCGGAGATTGTTCCCGACTAGAATTGTCAGGGTCCCTATTCTCATTCTGCAAACCACCCTGATCATGTGACCAAGTCGTATAGTCATTCTCACTCTCACCAGCATCCTCGAGACTACCCTGGTTATCGTTCTCTCTGCTTTCTGACATATTTGAACTGGATGCATTTGTATTAGAACCCACATTTCTCTGTTGCCTCAATCTCTCCCGTGCACGGTTCAGTGCATGCTCATCCTCCAGCTCCCTCCACATCTGCAAAATAGTTGAAGCCTGGGTGCTCAGCCTCTCATCATTCCCCTGACGCCTCGAAGTTGGGGACTGTGGCTCCCTCAAGAATGATGAGTCGAGCATGGAGACTGTGTGCAAGCCGGCAAGTGTCATCAACTCTGACTCGCGGTTTCTCCTCTCCATCGTGGTTATCATCTCCTGCGCCTGACGGGCTGCCCACCTGCTTAAAATCCTTGAATGATGCGCCCTAGCAGCAGAAGACTCAGCCAAGTTCTCACCCTCAACATCCGACCTCCTCCTCCGCCTGACAAGCTGTTCATCCTCATCCTCTTCATCCTCTGTAGTAGTTGTTCGCGGTGAACTGCACGAAGTGAAGGACGTGCATTCATCATAATGCCCACGCATCAACTCCTCCAAACCCCTCTCAAATTCCAATCGAACATCATTCCTCATACTCTCAGGTTTCGGTTGCAATTGTTGCTGAACACCAGCCATACCTTAATGACCCTGAACCAACCTACACCCAGTTACCACTAAAATAAACTAATCACTAAAGCTGTACACCAGGAAACAGAAAGACCATTCCCCCCACAATATCAAAATTCTTAATTATTCACAGAACTACATTTTCAGAAACAAGGCTATCCAGAGTACGAAGGACGCTATTTTGATATAAAAAAATCTCACGTGCTCTTTTAACCTATTTAAATCACTGGTTGGAAATATAAATTACCAGATCAAATTAAATGGGTGCAATTCAATACTAAATTTCCCGACAGGAAATTGAATGAAACTATGATCTAAAAACAAGAACCGTAGAGAAACAAACGAAGTTGGAATGAACAAAAATCGAGGTAAAACCGAAACATGTACATGTATATGCTGAAAACGGATAAATATAATAGGCTAAAAGGGGCGTACCTCTTAAGCAGCTCGCAGAGTAAGAATTATAAAAATAAAAGGGAAAAGCGAACCCTAAAGTTTCGCATATATACACTGTATGCATGTATACGTTGAAGTGAGTATAATTGCTGTTTGGTTAACGTGTGTAAAAAGAGAGAACGAACAGAGGACGAGGGGGGAGAGAGAAATTGGCGCATTCCGTTTACTTTTCACTTTTTTGTTGAAACGACGTCGATTTTAATTTTAGGAAGACAGGGACGCTCCAAAACGACGATGGGCAAAGCACGCGAAGCCTTTCCAATTTTTTTTTTATTTTTTATTCATTTATTTTTTCTACTGCTCTCTAAAAGGCGTAATGTGTGGCGATGCATGAAGGTCGAGTTATGGGCTATGCGAGACATATGCGTAAAAAAGCGTTTTCTTATTTTAATATTATTTTAATTTTTAATCAATTAAAAATAGTATTTACTAAACATTTAAAACATATTTATAGGAACTTTATACATTTTTTGCAAAGTTTCCAATAAAAAATAAGTTTCAAATTTAAATACAAAATAGTAAGTAAATAAAATAAGAACTTAAATTTTATCTAACTCTTTATCGGACTCTAATTCAGCAACATCTTATTCATCTAATATATCATCCGTGTTTTCTGATACAAAATCCTTTTCGTCGGCTCCCTTGTATCATTTTACACCCCATCATACTCCTAATCGTCACAACCCTCTTAAGAAATTAGCTACCGTAAATAAGATTCATTGATCACTTGATTTTTGGGGGTTCAAATGGTTGTTTTGATTCTAAATTAGGGCAAACTGAATAAATTAACATTTAATAAAGCCTCTCTTATATCATTTTTCACTCCATCATACTCCTCATCATGTCAAGTTCACAATCCTCTTAAGAAATTATCTACCGTAAATAAGATTCATTGATCATTTGACGTTTGGGTTCAAATGGTTGTTTTGATTTTAAATTAGGGCAAACTGAATAAATTAACATTTAATAATTTTTAACTTCAAAAAATTGTTAAAAAAAAAAAAAAAGGGTAATGCGTGTCTTGAAGCGCATAATTGCGTCTAGGCCCGCTTTAGCGGTCAAAAATTGTCGTTGACCACTAAATAAGAATCTAACACACTTGGCTTGGCGTTTTGGTCACGCCTCACGCTAAGGCGCGCTTAGACGACCGCCTAGGTGCACCTTGATAAACACTGCTCAAGAGTAACTTTTTCTCAAGTTAAATTATTACATTTAAGAAGTAATTTTTTTTTATAAGAGTAACTTTATAAATTAATACATTTTGAGTTCGTATGGTTTCAAAAAAGTAATTAATTAATTACACATTCAAGGTAAAATTATAACTATTTTTACGAGTATAAAATAATTGACTACGACTCATTTAAAAAGCGTGTTTGCTAGATAAATTTTGATACCTTTTTCACTTTAATATTTATGAAATAATATATCTCAGATTATAAAAGCATAGTGATCCACTTAAATATCACTTCTTTCACATCCCAAAAATAAAAAACCAATAGTCAATAATGCATTTCTCTACTCACATGTGGCATTACTATTAATATCTATTTTCCTTTTCGGTTAAATTCATCGATGATCATGTAACTATATATTTAGTTGACCACCCAATTTAATTTTATTTCATCATAATCACTCAATTTGATTATGTTAAATAAAGTTAATGGGTGGTTTGACTGAAACTAAGTATAAAATTGGATGATCATGGAAAAATAAAATCAAATTGAGCGTCCAATGTATGAAGTTGGATGCCATTGGTGAATTTAAATCCTTTTCCTTATTTTGTTATTTGTAAACAAGATTCTCAAAAGATTGCTTTTATTTCAAGTCAAGAAAGTTAAAGAAATGCAATAATTTGATAGCAATTGAACGTTTGAATCCTTGCACACTATAATTAATTGTAACCTTATCATACAAATGTAATAAATAAGGATTAATCATATGATGTGGTTGGTTCCTAAAGATTTAGCCACTTTTTAATTTAGATAAAAGTTAATGCAATGTATGATTAAAATTTAATTGTTAACTTTGATTTGAATTTTAATCAACCTTCATCTAAACCAAATATGAGCTTAATATTATCCTTTCGGGGGTTGTGACCGAAGATTATGAGTTCGAATCTCCTGTTAACACTTTCTCGATCAAGCCCGTTGCACCGAGCTTGCCTAGAGCGGTTTGCTTCTCCTATGTGGTTTGCGGACTACTGCACACAGAACGAAGTTTACCAAGTACGCATTCATGTGTAGTGACTGTGAGTTCCTACGTCAAAAAAAATAAATATACGAGCTTAATATTATTACTTAGACCTTATTTGATCCCTATTTTTTTGAAAATACATTTTTCTTTCTTTTTTTTTCAACCACAAATTTTTTAATAAAATAATAATACACGCAACCCAAAAAGTTTCCATTTATTTTCAATCACACATTCTCCATCAATCAATTATTTCAAAATACATTCTATTAAAAAAAAATGTGGTTCAAACATGCCCTTAATAACCATTTTCAAGTTTCAACACATACTCAAAAAGAGAGATAAAATTTTGTGTGTGTGTGTTGGGGTGGGGGTGGGGTGGGGGGGGATTGCATAATTGGTATTCAATTTCGTCTTTGCTAAATTGTCTAAATATCCTTTAAATCATCACATCGCCTGACCATTATAGAAAAGTATGACAATTTAAATTTTGAACTCTAATCTAAATTCAACAAATTGAAGCGACAATTTAACAGTCATTGAAGATCATTTATACCACCATAATGAAAGGTTGATGTTTAGCTCGCTTCATTTTAAAAGCTGGAACCAACTTCTCATTGGGTAGTAATTTGGAGATTGCATTGCTTGAGAATTGGTGTCCATTCTATGGTGGTGTTGTATCATAGCAAGTGTCCAGTTCTAGCCGTGGGAGCATCTCACATCGAAAGGAAATGGGGACCGACAAAATAATACGCTCAAGCTTACTAAGCATAGATCAAAATGTATTGAAAGTTTGAATTTTCTTTTCGGTTTCACCTCTTGGGCTCACCTAAGAAATGTACACAAGAAGTGAATTAAAAGGAGATGATAGTTCAGTACTTCACAAGCACTGTTATCATTTAGATAGGGCAGTATTTGAAATATGGGCATGAGAGAATCAAAATGAGTTAAAATCATATTCATTATACTACACATGTTATCACTTATATGGGCCTACGGCACATTTGATAAGGCATATTGATCCATACGCATGGTGGGATGTCACTAAAGAGAGTTAAAATCGTATTCATTACATTGCTTAACTTAGAGGTGCCAAACGTGCAAGCATCTCAGCTGGCCGGGCTGAGGCCAGTACCACTAATTTTGTTTTCAAGTCCCCAAGATGTAGGTTTTCATATGTTGGTTTCCCTCAAACAGCATAATCTGTCCTAAATCATACAACAGAAATGAAATACGAAATAGATGGCTTGAAGTAGACTACTGCTATCTTAAATCTGACCAGTTCCCAGAGGTTGCCTTGAAGTGTCCCCAGAAGCCCAAGCTTGATAATCCTTCGTTAACTGCAAATAGTATAAAAAACTGGAATACAAGAAATACAGATGAACATAACAAGAAACAAAAATCAGATTCAACATCAAAAGAACAAACTACAAACAGAACTAGGAAGAAGATAGGTCTTAACAATTCCAAATGATCCCCAGAGTTTTTCATAATTTAGGGAAGATATAATGCTTTTTCTTATAATGCATATAGATTCTAAACTATCTACAAACAGTAGTAAGGGAACTTTAGTCATTTTAATTTTAATTAAGCACTCTACATAGCTTGAATACTGTTATTTGTTAGAAGAAAAATTCATAAGCTAAGACTCACCAGCAGATGATCATTGGGATATCCAGCAATGCCATTGGCATCAGATATCATGTACATTCAAATAAACTCCACATGGTCAAGAAGCAGATGTATGCTTGAAATTTAACTTGAAATAACAATAACTTCACTAAAATCTTGGAATAGCAAGGGTGAACCGGGGAGAGTGGGACTGCCCAGTCTCAAACTTAACAGCGTAGGCTTGGGAACCATATGATACAAAATTAACATACTTCTGAAGGAAACTTACGGTTTTTCAGGCTAGAAAAAAAAATGGAGGATTCGACTGAGTCTTTTGACATGTAACAAATAGAATGTCTCTAGATGTCATGAACTGTATTTACTTGCACTGGTTTTCATTAAAAAATTGGAAATCACACAATGACTCAAGAAATTCTCCTTTCACGATGCAAAGGTTTTTTTGTTTTTTTTTGATAACCGTGGATGTCCAGACCCGCCTACGCACATCTCGACTAGTCCCACGGGACCCTGAGTTTATGGCCGGATACTCATCTCAGTGACCATGAGGGAACTCAAACTGGTGACCATTGGGGAGCAAACCCAAAACCTGACCAATTGAGCAACCCCCCAAGGTTCCTTTCACGATGCAAAGATAGTACATATAGGAATACTCTGCTACATATTTCATCTTGCACTTGTATGCAAAATACATTAGACACCAGACCTTATTCCTCATTCAAAATGATGATTGGTATGTTGATATTCTTAATTGGTTCAATACGAGGGCATATTATACTAACTAAGTATGACGTACGTGTCTATTACACTGCAATTAAATTACTAAAACCTCCATATTTCTTTTTCCTTGTACTACTCTATGATCTGTAGTCACTTGTGAAGTTCAGTAATTAGAGCATATTATATTAACAAAATCAAATGTATATGACTATTACAAAGAAATTACGAAAAGCTGCCTATTTATTTTTCCTTGTACTCTCACTATGATCTGCAGTCACTTGTGTAGTTCAATAAATCATATATTTTTCTCACGGGCAAATCCTATGTATGTGCATGTCTCAAATACACAAGTTCACATGGCATGTTATAGACTACATGATGACCTTAGCATTTTCGTTTTTTTCCAAATTTTCGACAGAGAATTGAATACCACCCCTAGTGTCAACTGAAGAATGGTAAAGATCTTCTCATGAAACTCGAATTAAATTTTTTACTTTAGTATGTAAATTCAATATTTAACAGTAGTTATTCATAAAAATAATAGAAACATCAGTATAAATCAAACCCTAATTGTATTGGTATATTAATATATTAACGGACAATAATATAATGTCTATCCTAATTTGGAAGAAAACATACAACAGGGTCAAGCCCAAAATAATACATGACATTTGTCCCACCAAAAAAGAAAAAAAGCCTCCGTTTGGCAACCAATTTATAAATCAATCTATGAATTCAGTTAAAATCAAACATTAATTTCTACCACACATTCATAACTACTATTCATTTATTATTCACACATTTCATTAGACCCATTACTATTTCTCGTCATAAATTGATTTATAAATTTGCCAAAATGGGTGTAAGAATTTCTTAGTTTCCTGTAGAGAATTTTTTTATAGCGAATTGGCACTGTAAAGTTAAAAAGAAGCAAAATTATTACTATAATGTAAAGACAAAGGTAAATTATAAGTAAATAACAAATATAAAATTCACAAGCCTGTGGATGAGATGCTGGAAATCACATAAAACTAAATCATTTGATTTTGCCTTTATCAAGGCCAGCCACTGTTTCCTAAACACGGTCGCGGCTACATGAGAAGTATACTTAGCCCTTGTTTTGTAGGAATTAAAATTTAGATTTTAATCTAAACCCCTGTTTGATGCACATTAAAATGGAAAAAAAATGCATTTTTTTGGTGATGTGATGGTGAATGGGTGGTTGAAAAAGAACGAAAAATTATTGATGTGATGGGAAATATTATTTTATTGAAAAATGTATGGTTGAAATGAGTAGAAGAATGAGAATAATGTGGCTCAAACAAGTGCTAAGTCAAAGTCAATTAATTTTAACCACATATTTCATGTGACAAAACTTTTCAACCACGCATTTCATCAATTTTAATCAAAATCTGCTAAAAATCTGATTTTAATTCCCACCAAACAAGGGCTTAATTTTCATTTCAATCCTTAACTTCCTCCCTAACTCCTTTATGACTTGCCTAATCATTGATGTCTTCATTCTACAAAATCTTTATTAAGAGCATATAAAGAGTAAAAAAATTTATACAAGCCCAACAATATCCTTTATACTCCCTCTCTCCCATAAATATAAACTTATTTTCATTTTCAAACAGATTAAGAAAATATAATTAATATAGTTGTTGAAAATATTTATTTATTTATTTTTTTACATTTTTCCAAATAAAAACCCCTACATTAAATAATGGTTTAAATAGGAATAGGCATATTTATTGATAATAAGGCAAATTAAATAAGGGCATATTAGAGAATTATAAAATCAACTATACTCTCAAC
Source organism: Fraxinus baroniana (assembly GCA_903798355.1). Lineage (NCBI taxonomy): Eukaryota > Viridiplantae > Streptophyta > Magnoliopsida > Lamiales > Oleaceae > Fraxinus > Fraxinus baroniana. The sequence goes on from CAIGRO010128834.1 coordinate 12,717, forward strand.
AAGGAAAGTGACCTTTAATTTAGGAAAATCGAGCTTATCTTTTTTTTTTCACAAGTAATTATTGATCAACATACTCTCTTTTTTCCCTCTAAAGAAATGCATGGAAAGTTGTGAAATAATTAATGTAAGTATTAAAAGCATTATGGAAAGAATGGTTAGGCTCTCTACATTTGGAAAGTTGAATCCACTCTTTATTTTAATTTTTAACTGTAAATAGTTTGTTGAACTCTTGAAAAAAGAGAATTAACTCTCTGAAATAGAAATTATATGGTTAATAAAGAGCCTCTTGAAGATGATCTCAACCAAAAAGCACTTTAAAGTTAGCCACAAAATACCAATTCCAATAATCTCTTCAATTTTCATCCTGAAGCTTGTAGACAACAGATTCTAGCACTTGCATGTAAGAAATGTCACATGCAACCGGGGCCAAAAATACCATAATATAAAAGGATATATGGTTAAAGAAAACAGTCTAACACAGCTATAACTTGCAGACCTGCGTCATAAATCGAGGAAGCATGGCCTTTAATATCTGTTCCAAGACTTGGGAACCAGTTGATTCAATGACCTGTGGGGGAATAACTCGAAATGCAAAAGGAATTTCAATATTGACCTGCATTTAACATAGCAACAGCAGCTGTATTAAGCAGAACCATGTTACCATATATAATATTTACAAGTTGAAGTGAGGCCTTTTTGGATCATTACCTCAATGACTGCATCTGAAGTTAGTCGCTGCACTTGTGAATCACTTCGTTTGCTATCACATGATATCTTATTCTCCATTGAAGCTGCATGCCCATACCAAATTAGTGTCAAAGAACTCCTGAAAAGCATTATGTAGTATAATTCAGTATTAAATGACCCTATTCACGATCAAATGACCATATTCCAGAAAATAAGCAACGTCATGAATGTTATCATTTGTGAAAGAATTCAAGGAAAAAAAATTTAACTGTGTCATTGACAATCTTCAAAACTGTAAGTCATAATAACCATAAAGAAGATGTTGCAATTCAACCAAGATCAATGCAAGCTTTTCTTTGCAAAAACTATGCACAACTCCTGCATAGTTCATATAATGATATGTAGCATTTGACCTCTGAACTCATGTTGACAAGTGAATGTGTTACAAAAGCTGGTTTAAGAAGTTAAGACCTGATTGCATTCATATTTATGATAATGGTTTAATATATTGATAGGTAGAGTTTATCCTCGTGTTGACAAGTAGATATATTTAATATAAGAATAATGCTATTTGTACATAATAGTGTACGTAATGATGAGAGAGAGAGAGAGAGAGAGAGAGAGAGAGAGAGAAGAAATTCAATTTCTCTCTTCCATGTCATCATTATGTATAGCATTACTATTAATATAAACAGCTGTAATTGTTAGCTCTATTTCTTTAATTCTTTTTTTTCCAACAATAAAAACAGACAAGAACACACCAAAGAGGCTGTAACGAATTAATTATAGGACACAATGAGGACAACTTATAAAATTTTAAAACTATACTGACATTCTACTACTTAAAGTGTGTGATTTCATTTCCACATATAAAAAAAAAAAATCAACTTGGAACGACCTCAAATTGAGCCTCCATATTCTGGTCAACATTTCTCAATCAAAGTTATGTTTAATTGCAGCTATTAGGATGTAAATATTCTCGTGAAAACTAGACACGACAATTCATCAAGCCTCCATTTGGAAACTTCATAAATCAATTTATAAATGGACAAACATCATTTTCAACTACACAATCCAATGGACTCATTAGTACTATTTACTTGTCCACAACTTGTTTGTATCTATTTATAAATTCTTTCCAAATGGAGGACGAATGATGCCAAAACAAATGCCAATTTACCAAAATGTAGTTTAGGAAGTAGAAAGGTACTAAAATGAACTCATTATGAGAATGCACTGGAGGAAGATGCTAACCATCGAATTTATCATTTTGAGCAACAACAATAGGCGAGCCTTCAAGCTGTTAATTGCAATTAAAACCAAAGTTAATTAATCACATACCAAAAGAATCATCAATAAAACAATAAAATAGAGTGAATTATTCAACTCTGTGTGTGTGTGTTTAAGCAGGCAAGCGAAATAAGGTAGATACCTTACAAGACAAGAGCTTAATGCAGCAACCATTAGGCTGCTCTTCGACTCTCACCAACAAAACCGGGCACACTTCAAATGCAAAAAACTTAAATCTGTATATATAACACCTGAAGGTGTTATCATCCACCCGCTCTATTCTCTCCGCGTCCAGCACCGAGTACTGGCTCGCCGGCAGGCTCATATACTCAACTAAAACAGTCGATGGGAAAAAAAAAACAAAAAAACAAAAACACTCTTCATCGCTTCATACAATTCCAGTATATACAATATAGAATACAACATGTAAAGGGTATATTCTATATTACTTAGTGGGCGTTGGAGTTGTCGGATGGAAACAGACTCTGTCCGTCGGGCCACAAATCGGGCTCTCGAAGCTGAATCTGACGAAATGCCGAGTGCCGGTCGGGTCGAATCATCCGAGGAGGAGTTTAAATGTGAGTTTCTAATAATAATTCTAGGGCTTCTTCTGAATTGAAACGAGACGGGATTCAAATGCGTTAAAGAAGAAGAGCTCAACGCCATTTTAAAATTTTCAATTATTTTCGAAGAAAACACGATTAATTGGGAAGATGAAATTGTGATTTGGGATTGCTCACAAAACTAGACAATGTGGTTGAGAATAAGCCCACGAGGGTGCTTCAACTGCTGGATGTGACATCCCTGCGCATGTTAGTGAAACTTATGGATCTATTGGTAAAATAAGCTGAGAAGATGACGCCAAGCTTTTTTTTCCTTCTTCTGGAACTCAAGTCGAGACAAATACAATACATGGCCCCTACATGATGTAAGAAGCTGTTCCATATTGAACTGTGATTCCGCACACAAAATGGAGCATTCAACAATTCATAGCATTTTTCTTAAAAAAGGTATAAAAATGTCTAACTTCGATAAAAAAAAATTTATAAATTGATCAAACTTATAAATTTACTTTTGACGAGTGTTCTAAAATGCGTTGCGATGCGTCGAGGTCGAGAATCAAGAATCACAAGTTTAAGCGTGTCAATGCGGAGAATAGGCGTCATAATGCGTTTCGTAC
>CAIGRO010128912.1:0-18859 GCA_903798355.1 Fraxinus baroniana
CTTGATAAAAACTCTTTCCCCCACTTTTGGATGGTCCTAGAGTTTTAAAATATGTCTCAAGATTCGTTTCCATAAGAGTTCTATTGAAATAAGGAAACCAGAATTTTCTTCCCAAAATGGCTTGGGCACCCGCCCAGTACAAATTGAGATAGCTGCCCAGGCTAAAAAAATTGGTTCTGTTGATGATGTTGACTGCCGGCAGCCACCCACAATTATGCTGCCTAGTTATAAATTTTTCGCGAATTTTCTTTTCAGCCATTTTCTTCATTTTTTCTTCTATCTTGGTCATCCACATTAAATTACTTCAATTTTAGTGTTTTAACTTTTACTCAAATGCATATTAGTCCCCAAACTTCCATCAATTGGCCGATTTATCCTTCTTTATTTTCCAATTACTTAGAAACATGTTCAAAACTGAAAGAAAATAAAAATAACTTAAGTTAAGTAAAATGTAATAATAAAATAATACAAAATCTTAGTAAAATGGCCTCGAATAAGTGAATGCACTTATCAGTGTGTAGGTGGGCGAAGAAGACAAGAAAGAAACAAAAAAAAAATGTGGAGCACTTAATCAAATTTTAGGGTAATTATATACTAAACCTCTAATTATGTAATTTTACTTAAAGGCTATTTAAGTAAATAAGAAAAATATTAAAAATTGTAGTGCATAAAATTTGTAGTCGTAATGTAATTACCCTATTGAAAATAAAATTTTTACAAAGATTTTTCCTAATTTGTAGTTGTAATATAATAGTAGTAGTATTTAAAAATAATGGTGATTCGATTATTGTTGGAAGTAGCAAAGAAATTGAATGTATGTATGTATGTATGATAAGGATATATTATTAAACAAATAAAACAAATATATTCTCAATAAATAAATAGGATTATAATTTAGGCCGAGAATATAAGGAAAGTCAGCCTATATAAATAGGATGGAGGGAAGTGCTTTTTTCAATCTTGTAACTCTCGGTGTGGACAGCTGATTGCAATTGACATTATTGCTTCCCTTTAAATTAGCCATTGCACTACTCATTGTGTGAAGTGTGTATCTTTTGTCCAACATTTATACAATGATGGCACTCTTTTGTACACAACAATGTATGTGTTAAAATAAATGTGTGAGAAACAAGAAACATACAATCAATCTTGTAGATTCACAAGAAACATCGAGATAAACTAAACATTTTCCAATGAACTCCACAAAAAAATTATCAATCAAAACAACTACAAAAAACACACATGGTCGTGACATGGTTTATATGACCTTATTCTATACAAGGTGCAAATTCAATCATGTGTAATGTGGGTACAAGGTGAAAATTCGATCGTGTGTAATGTGGGTACAATGTTTCTCTTTGTTAGAATTTTGAATAAAATGTATAAGGTGTCAGCTTTTGTTCGAATTTTCAGTTCAAATTTGAGTTCTCAGAATCAACAATTTGTTATTGAAGGTTCAATTCTCGACATTCTTTTTTGGAGCAGGGAGTTCTGATCGTCATTTCTTGGCATTCATAAGAATTGTCAAGTTTCGATTGCGTTCTTTGATTGGTCTCAATCCCTCTGCTTTCCTGAAAAGTGGAAGATAGCAATTGAGAGGGGATAGCGCAAAAGCAAAAAAATAATAATTGAGATTTGAAGCCATAGATGTACTTGATTAATAAGAACGTACAAGAATACAACTTGAAAGGTTAAGGAAAAGAGGAATGAATAAAAGGAAAGATCGATGAATAAATCAATCACAGGGAAAAATCTAAAAAATTTCTTCCCCGCGTTGCTATATTCGTACATAGTTTGGACTCAAGGAAAATGTCTAGCCACCTATTATAGAGTTTTGGACTAGATGAAGCGACCACCATTCATAGCAGTCAGAATTTGCAATTTTTTGTCAATGGCATCGTTGAACTTATCCATGATTTATTCTAGCTTATAGACAAATGCTGATATTTATGCAATTCTTTGATCATCATCTCAATGATGTATGCCACTACCACCGCAGGTGACCCCATCAGCTTATATCAGAGACTTTGCTTTGATTCTAATTTTGATACGAAACTGAAATTGATTTTTGAAACAAGAGTAATTTGAAACAACTCAAAATTTTGTAAAAAATAAATTTATTGTAATAAATTGATCGCTAAAAGTTACAAAATCATTGTTTATATAGGTAAACTAATCTTCTCATTAGGAAAGTAGTTAAAACCTAAGAGAATAAGAAATAAAAAATCTAAAAGGATAAAAAGTCATAATCTAAAAAAGAAATAAATCATACTACAATATGAAATAATTTTATGTCTTATTTGTAATACATTAGTCATAATTGAACGTACGTTATATGTTATTCTGGAATACTTGTATTATAAAAATAATATTATAAGATGTGAAAATATAAAAACAATTAATACACATTGTTTACGAGGAATGAACTCTTGAATCAAATGGAATAAAAATTAGCTTGTGAAAACAATTTAAGTAGTTGAGGAAGTCAATTGAATAGTTCATCCATTTACCCTTTTTGATCTGAACTAAACATCCAATGAATACCATCATTAATTCATATTCGCTTAATATGCATTGAATATATTAATTGAGATTATCTACTATAGATACACTTTATCCTCCAATCTACTTTTTTCGTATCTTAACATTCATTGAATAAATTAATTGGAAGAAAACTATAAAACTATTCATCTTTTATTCCAATTTTTTTTTAATATGTTTAATTTACTATCCAATCAAGTGGAATTAATATGTCAAATGTAAATTGTAATAATTAAACAATTGACAAAATAATTCATGATAATATTGTGCAAATAATTAAAAAATCAAATATATATTGAAAAATAGAAAATGTAATGGATATGTCAAATATGGTAAAATAAATTAAATACATATTGAAAAAGAAAAGTAAGGTAATAAATGTGTCGAAAATACATTCAACATAACTAAATAGTTGACAAAATAATTAATGATAATATTGTTCAATGATTAATAAATTAAATACATATCGAAAAATGAAAGTAAGATATTATTAAAATAATTAAATACATATTAAAAAATGAAAAATAAGGTATTATTGAAGAATTGAATTATAGCAAGGATATAATCGCCAAAAAAATGATTCTCACTTGATGTGATATTTAACAAATTGTAGATATAGATTATATTGAAATAATTAAATTAAATACATACTGAAAAATAAAAAGTAAGGTATTATTGAAAGAATTGAATTATAATAAAGATATAATCATCAAAAAATTAATTCTCACTTGATGTGATATTTAATGAATTATATATTTATTCTATGTCTAGAGATTTTTCAATAATAAAGATCTTGACAATTGATAAACTATTGAAAATAATTATTGAAATGTGCAATAATGGAGATTTCCGGGGGTTAGAGAACTTTGGTGATCTTACAAAAAAGTTAGTTTTACCAGGAAAAAAGAAGAAGAAGAAGAAGAAGAAGAAGAGAAGTGAAGCATGCCCACTACTTTGCAAGCTTGTGAAATTAAAATTAATTCCACCAATGGTAACTATTATATATGAGAGAGAATATTTTTTGTAATAAATTTGTCAAGAATTGATTGCACAATCAAATTGGAGATTAAGGTTGAATAAAATTTTAATTAAACGATATTTTAAAATTAGAAAATACGTAGGGAACCCATGTAATATTAGGATCAAAATAGTTGTATTACTATTATGTTTTGCAACTTAATTTGTGCCCCTCCAAGTCAAAATTGTTAGCACCGTCAATGCTTGACTGTTGGCCATCCCTTAAGAGGGACGACTAGGTCCTACTCTAGTTAAAATCGTACACAAACAAAATGAGAAAATGAAATTATAAAGGAGGTTTGTTTCCAGTTTTGTTAGAGTGAAATGTTCAATATATACATAGAGAAACGAGGAGTGCATGGTAGGTGGAATGTCATTGCAACATGTCAAGTCCGTGTTGAGGGTCGTCTCATTGTTCAGGACCATGCGTCAACTAATGACATGACACATACACAGTCTGTGGTGACATTTCAATTGAATGTACTTAAAAGATCTTCTTTTAATTTGTATCTCTATATAAAAAAATATTGAATATGGATATATCAATATTTTCATTTCAAGCATGTTATACACCTTGCCAAGATGAAAGGAAAAACATATATCGAAAACATTTTCTTTTTCGTAAAGCAAGTTTTTCAAATTGGCAGTCCAACTCATGGCATTAACGTCAAATAAACTGTGCATCCTAAAATCCTTCGAGCACATGCAATGTATTATTGGTTTAAAGATGTCACACACGATGCTGTAACTGAAATAAAAACACTAGTTGAAAGACAAAATTGAAACAAAATGAAGTCAAATGATATGCTCCTATTCGAGCCTCATTGTCTAAAACAAGATTGTTCTCCTGCCCATGGTGGGCAGGAGAACAATCTACTAACATCAGTAGTGCCTTTGGTTGTTTTTTAACTTTTTGTTTTTTCCTCTGCACTCGTCCCACTCTTTTAACTTTTTACCCACCCACCCCTTTTTCACTCACCCTATATTTCGTACCCGTCTTTATCACCCGCCCTTTATATATAAATGTCTCTTTTTGTTTTTATCTTAACTTTTTGGGGTTGTAATGTCAAACGAATTCATAATATTGCATTTTTAATGCCATTTAGAAATGCCTACGACCTAGTTTCTCGCATCGTTAATGATGCGTGAAATGACAAACCGTAACAAAAGTTACAAAGCATCAAAATAAGTGGTTTCAAACTAATATTTCTAAAATTTCGATAACACAATAGTTTTAAAAATTTGCTAGCGATCGTACGAGAACTATATCGTATACATATCGAATGATCCAAACAAATATTGTTTGGACATCGAAAATATTTAAAAGAACGTCTCATAAAGTGATGCCTAACTCATTTTTTCTTTAAAATTTTTCAATTATTTCATTAACGTTTATTATTTATGTGCGACAAATTTCTTAATATAATTTACATCATTTTATTAGGATATTTTTACATTTGGCATGACATCAAATTTTTTTTGATCGTTAAGAAAAAAATAAATTTTCTTTTTCTTTTTATTAATTTGTTCTTTCATTTTTTTATAAAAACGTGGATTAAAAAGGAAAAAAATAATTAGAACTTCAACCTTATTCAGTGTTAATTCTTTTCTTTTTTTACTAATTTGTTCTTTCATATTTTTAGAAATAATTCGAATTTGAACCTTATTCAATATTAAATTATTATATTTTGTGTAATGTTTCGAAAATTTTTGACGTCATACGACATATAAAAATATCCTAATAAAATAGAGTAAATTATATTAAGAAATTTGTCACGCAAAAATAATAAATATTAATGAAATAATTGAATTTTTTTAAAGAAAAACGAGTTATGCGTCTCTTTTTGAGACGCTCGTTTAATTAGTTTTGATGTTCAAATGATATCGTTTGGACTATTCGATATATTTACGTTATAGTTCTCAAAACGAGTTTCAAGATGACATATACAAATTATGAATTCGATTAGTGTATGATCGTCAGCAGATTTTTAAAATTAACATGTTATCGAAATTCTAGAAATATTAGTTTGAAACGAACTATTTTGACGAGTCGTAACTTTTGATACGGTTGGTCGTTTCGTGCGCTGTTAATGATGCGATAAACCAAGTAGTGAGTACTTTGAAATGATATTAAGAATGCAATATTTCAAATTTATTTGACATTTCATAATAACCTCGAAAATTGAAATAAAAATAAGAAAAACATTTATATGTAAAGAAGTGGGTGGGTAAAAAGTTAAAAAGTGGGGTGGGTGTAGGTGAAAACAAAACGTTAAATCATGGGTAGATTGTTGGGAAATTACAAAAAATCAGATATTTAAAAATTCATTTTCAAAAATCAAGTGTTTAAAGATTCATTTTCAAAAATCAGGTTGAAAGTTTAATTATTCAAAAATCAGGTAATAAATCAATTTCATCACAAACCCTAGAAACCATTTTTATTTTCTTTCTTTCTCCATCTGTCCGTCTTCTCTCCCTCTCGTCTTCTCCACCTTCTCTCATCTCCGTCCTCTCTCTACCAACATTCACAGACGACGCCTTCCATCTATGTCGGCGGATGTGTGTTGGCTGTGTTGGGTGGCAGATCTGGTGGTCGCGTTGATGGCGGTACGGTGGTTATGGAGGGTTGACTGTGTTGGATGGCAGATCTCATGGTTACAGTGAGGCATGGTCGCGGTGATGGTGGTCGTGGCGGATCTGGTGGTCGCAGTGATGGTGGTCGTGGCGATGATGGTGGTCGCGGTGATGGTGGGATCTGGTTTGGATCTTATTTGTTGTTGAAAATGGTAGTTGTGGCGGTGGCTGACGGCGATGGTGGAGGCGGCGACGACGCTGTGAGGTGGTGGCTGTTTGTGGAGTGGTGGCTGTTGGTGGGTGATTGAAGTTGTAGGTGGATGTGGTGTGTGGTGTTGCAGCAGGTGTTTGTGGAGACAACGACGACGATGTGATAGTCATGGCGTTGTTTTCGCCCTGTGACGGTGGTGCGTTTCTATTGTTGGTGACAGTGGTGCATTTCTATGGTGGAGGCTGTGGTTGTGTTGTTGTGGTGGTGGTGATGTGGAAGCGGCGTGGTGGTGGTAGCGGCAGTGGCCGAGTGAGGGTGTCACAAGTTGCCGTAGTGGCAATAGTGTTTGTGACTGTGGTATGTGCCACTATTTGGTGTATGTGACTAATTATTTGGTCATCTGTGACCAAGTATGGGTGGTGAATCGGATCGGGGTGGGGTGTTTCAGTGTATGTGACCAACTATTTGGTTCAATTTGAAAATATGTGACCGATCGATATAATGCGGCCTACAATTTTTTTGATCTGTGATCAATAAAATAAACTGTAACGCATAAGAATTTTGATTTGTGATCTCAAAATAATTTGTGACCAATTAATTTGATAAAATGTGACCAATAAATAATTTGTGACTTATAAGGATGCATCCGTGACCATGAATTGTATAATTGTGATTTTAATATATTTAATTAACTATCAAATACCTGATTTTTGTATTTTTAAACTTAAGACTTGAAAATTGATTTTGTGATAGCTAATACTTGATTTATGAACTCTTCCCTAGATTGTTATCCGCCCATCATGGATAGGAAAGCAATTTTGTTTAAAAATCTATTTTTCTCCAAATTCATTTTTTATCATATATTCTTCGAATAAAATAATTTTGTATGTAAATTTGATTTTTTTTTAACTTTTTAATGATACATTATTCTAAAAATCACTGTTCTAAAACCCATTTTTCTCCAAAAATGGAACTCATACATAGCCCAAATATTAGTAAGTTGAGTGACTTTGGGTGATATTTTTCATCCACTTTTTTAGAATAATATTATTTATCATTATGATAATAGAATATTAATGATATGACAGTCTACGTAAAATAATGAAATTGGACAGTTCAATTTTTATTAAAAGGGGGAGCAGAGAGAGAAATGTGAAAAATAATGAGTTATCACATCATGATATTTTATAATCATGATGATAAATAATATTATTTATTTGTTTAAAGTGCGACGACAAAAGAAAATACAAAGAGAGACGGAAGGGGCATAAATGCTAATTATCAAAACTTGAGGTGTCGAAAGTTAATTCTCACTACACTTTGAGCTCTGCTTTTGACCACCATTAAAATTATAATACATTTTTTCAATCAAATATTCTACAATCAAATAATATTACACGTAAATTAATATTTTTTTTTTCAATCATCAATTCTCTAAAAAATTTATTTTAAAAAATTATAATACCAAATAATAGGGCAGTTACAGGCCAGCTGTAATATTGTAAAATTACCAAAAAAACATTTCACAGATTTCCCCAAATAGAAGCTGAAAAGAGGAGAGAGAAACACTATATGTGTGTGTATCTCGCACATACACCGGAGCTTGAGTGGACTCGCCAATTTCATTTAGACCCCACGAATTGCTCCTTAAACCTCAAACCCTCCAAAAATCTCTCCCAATTTTAATCAGCATGCCAGCTTCTTCCTCAGGTAACACTCCCTAATCCCCTAATTTCACTCTTACCTGTACTCGCGGAGACATACCCTTCTGCACAATTAAGCTGGGATTGATAAACATTTAGCTTTTTTATTATTTGATTTACTTGCCCATTTATAAAGCTGAGCTTAACACCCTGTTTGATTGTGGTGTTTGCTTTAACTATTTCTTATTTTTGTGAATTTGAACTAGGATCCTCTTTGATTTTTTTGTGTATAAATTTTATTATGCACACATGCTCTGTTGGGAAATGAAACCAAAACTGGGTGATTTCTGTATGTTTTATGTATAATTGCATGCCCACTTGTTTAATTAGGTGAAAAGGTTTGGTATTTGGGTACAGCATATTTAATGTTAATGGTCTTAACGAAAATAACATATATATAGAGAGATCCATTTGTGAAATTAAACCCGAAGAGTTTGATTTACTATTTACGTTTTTTTTTAGTTTCTGGTGCTATTTCGGAAGTTAAATTGAAAATGGTTTCGGTTTTGTTCCTTTTTATGGTTAAGAAACAAAGACTAGGTGGAGGAAGCGGAAAAGGGACCCTCCAGCTACACTTAAATCCAAGCTCAAAGAACCTGAGAATGATGACATGTTTGATGACAATGAAGATGATGATGACCCAGACATGGACCCACCTCAAAAGCACCCAGAAACTGATGACAATCCTCACCACCAGAATGCAGATCGTATGGCCCTTATACCGCGAGAAAGAGAGAGTGAGAAATTGGTTGATGGTGGTGTGAAAATTTGTGAATTTCCAGTTGCGATTAAGAGGGTGGTTAGTAGGCCTCACCCATTGGTTTTGAGGATTGTTGAGGCTGAGAGGGCAACACATAATGGAGTGAGCAGAAGCCAGGGGCAGGGAGTGGCAGCTTTATTGGAAAACATTTCATATGGCCAGCTGCAGGCGCTTTCTGCTGTGCCCCAAGATAGTCCAGCTTTATTAGGAGCTGTTGCAGAGGAGACTGCAAGTGGCAGCGGAAGAGGATCGTATGTGATAGTGCCACCCAAAATAGTTCCTGGCTGTGGCATTACTAAAAGGTTTGGGAGCGCAGGTCGGGTCCACGTTGTGCCAGTCCATGCAGGTTGCTCATTTTCCCTTATATATATGTATGCGTGCGGCATATGTAGTTTATGTGATGCTTCTGTCATTGGTTTTGTAAAATATCAAGTTAGATTAGTTAATTGATGCTATGTGAATACACATGGTAGTTTATTTTTTTATTCAACGAAGAAATTTACAATGTAACATGAAAAAAGTGTGCTAATTGAGACTTGCAAGATAACTGTTTTGTTAGCGAATGCTTTAGAAAATTGCTCAACTCAATGTACAATGCAGATTTTGCAATGTTAAAATGATATTTAATCTACATGAAATCTTAAAAAAAGTATTTGGTATAAACATCTATGCAGCATATCCAAGCACTTGTCCTTATCGATAATTTTTTTTATTTGGTACACCAAATATTACAATGGTAATATATGAAAACCTATCCTCTTTCTTATCTCATTTACAGTGAATGGCAGATAATTTTCCTATTCAGTGGAAGTTAATGGATCACATATTATTTAAATGTAGTTATAGCCAATCAGTCACTCAAAGCATGCTCTGAGACTTGAGGTATCTCATATTACACTGAATGGTGGATTATGTACCTTCCTATTCTGTGGAAGTTTATATTGTATTATTTAAGTGTAGTTGCAGATTGCACTTCAAAAATCACACGCTCAGTGTAATATGAGATGCCACACATGTTCCATCGTATTCTGTGGAAGTTTATCTTTCATTATTTAAGTGCAGTTGCAGATTGCTCTTCTAATCACTTAAAAATCACGCACAGATTTATGGGTACAGAATTGGTTATATGAAGTTTATATATCGGATTCAGGTCCTTATTATGTCTTTTGCGTGTTACCTTTTGTATCCAGTGTGTAGGATCTTTATTAATCTTGAATTTCCTTGAGCAGACTGGTTTTCCCCAAATTCAGTGCATAGATTGGAGAGACAAGTGGTGCCACATTTTTTCTCAGGGAAGTCAGTGGGTCATACGCCTGAAATGTACATGGAGTGTCGAAATTTTATTGTTGCAAAGTACATGAGGAGCCCAGAAAATCACCTGTCAGTTTCTGATTGTGAGGGACTAGTTGCAGGAATTGATATTGACGATTTAACTAGAATTGTGCGGTTTCTTAATCATTGGGGAATCATCAACTATTGTGCCACTCCTCTGAATCATGAACCCCAGACAGATGGAACTTATTTATGTGAGGATTCAAATGGTGATCTTTGTGTGCCTTCAGCTGCTTTGAAATCAATAGATAGCTTAATCCTGTTTGACAAGCCTAAATGTAGGCTCAAGGCAACAGAGGTTTATACCGAACCTGCTCATCAGCAAGATGAGGACCCTGACTTTGATAGCACCATCCGAGAGAAATTATCTGAGCACCGATGCAATTATTGCTCCAGGTCTATCCCCACGGTGTATTATCAGTCAGAGAAAGAGGTAAATATATTCTTTTGAAGGTTGAAAAACAGTGTTTATTAACCTTTCTGTGTGTTGCTTATTTTTCTTTTATGCTATTGTTTTTTATCGGAAATGTCTCATCTTCATCTTATAAAAATGTTATTATGTACATCATTCTATAACATCGGTATTTGCACAAATTTGAATATGTGGATCGTTCTTTTGCACTGTATCTTGTTGTTTATATACCCATACATGAATGAGAATGTCCCACACTAGCTTTTGCATTGATGAGCAGAAACCCTATGGGTACATATTTACTCGAAATGTTTCCCTATTATTCTCTTTATCTCAAATTGGTTGGAGATTACTAATATTTTAGGCGTGAGTTGAAAATGGCCTGTTAGGTAGTTTTCCAATCACATTCCTTTGAAGTATGACTTCAAGTGTTATATCATGCCCTGTTAGCTTTTACCCGGAATTGCACAGGTGGTTAGATTGGGATCATATAACGGTGCAGAACTACTCTATATGGGGAACATATGGAACTGCTTGTTAAACTCCTCACACCAGAGATGCTAATTTGCATGGGGTTGCTGATGGCGCTAGCACTATGTCTATAATTAATTCAAGGCAGAGCCAAGCGAAACTTTGCACCCTACAAATTGAACTCCAGTTCAATTGGTAAATGAGATTGCTCAAGAGCTGATGAAATACAAATAATTTGTGTACTCGTTGAAGCTGAGCTTGAGGTCCAATTTGTACCTGATGTATTATTTTCCAATTTTTTGGGGAATGATAGGCATTATTAGTTTTGACAAAAAATATTTTATAACTGATTTAAGAATTTAAGAATCAAAGGATTATTGGGTCTTATATGATTGACATAGATCAATACAAGTGCTACCTCAAAATGCGTGACTCAGTTTTCAATAATTATTAAGGTTATTTCATTTGATTGTTAAAAATACCAGAAGCAGCCTCAAATTTCCTTATTTGGTTTTTCATAAATGGAATTTTTAATGAAGTTATTCTAAAATTTTTTGGTATGCTTCATGGTGCTGAACCCTAAATGTTAGCCCGTTAATGAAAAAAAAATAAAAATCGTTAATATGAACATAGTGAAATTCATACTAAAATAGATAAGATAGGAAATCGGTAAATACACCACCAAGCGGAGGTGGCTCTGAACAAGGATATAAGGAAGCTCCTGTCAGTGGCACGATCTCAATAGAATACATTGGGATTAACAAAAACTAACATGGTGTGTTGTGGTTGTTAATAATTTAGTTGCTTTGGATCGTCTAGTAGATCTAACATAGCACCAAACATAGTGGTAAAAAGGATTCATATAGCCTGCCTCAAAGTTACTGGGTACAGTACTTAGTTTGTTGTTCTCTTGCAAGGAAGGCATTGTGGACTTTGGAACAAAAAGTTGTTATAAGATATTTATATGGCCTCTTCTAATTTTGTTGAGTTTCTGTTGCATGAGCTTTTATGATACAATATTGTTTTGCATTCAATAATGCTTGCATCAAATTTTGAATACTTATTCAAGATGTGCGAAGAATTAGATGCAGGCGTTGTTGATTGTTTGTAACAATTTGTTATATTTATTTACTTAGTTACACCCATAATTATGCACTTGTCATAGTCAATAAAGTTGTTTTCTTAGGATGAGTGACACACATGCTATACTATTATGCCAAAGGCACAACAATTATTTGTATGTCAATGAATGATGCATTACACATGTAAAAATACTACTTCATTTAAGCCTATCCTCAGGTATAATGAGCTAGTACTTGAATCCATAGATCACTCTGCCTGAGCTATTTGTGAACCATTACACAACTAAAATGAATGTCTATTAATTATGTTATAAAAGGATTTAAATGTTTAATCATGTGACGGTCAGCGACGATGGCTGCTAGTAAGACATGAAATTGCATAATTTGGGAAGATAAAATACTAATGGAATCACTTCTTTTGTATCTCGTTTGTTTCTAACCAGTACTTCTGACAGGTTGATGCAATGTTGTGTTTGGATTGCTTCCACGAGGGAAGATTTATTGCTGGTCACTCTAGTGTGGATTTTGTGAAGGTCAGTTCCATAAAGGACTATGGAGATGTGGATGGGGATGATTGGAGTGACCAGGAGACATTGCTTCTGCTTGAGGGGATGCAACTCTATGATGAAAACTGGGATAAAATTGCCATGCACGTAGGGACAAAGTCTAAAGCACAGTGCATCCTTCATTTTGTGCGCCTTCCTCTAGATGGCACACCACTGGAGACTATTGATGTTCCATGTACGTCTGGTTCGTCAAGTTTATTGAGCCAAGATGATCATGGGAGATCACAACTGAATTCAAATGGTAATACTGCAGGTATTTTCTATGCAGATTCTTTCTTTCTGCACATTCAGGAACTTCTATCAACCACATTTGCATTTTATTGTGATGTAGGATGCAGTTTTCAAGATGGAAATTCTACAAGTAAATTTCCTTTTGCAAATTCCGGAAATCCAGTGATGAACCTGGTAAGTTTTTTTTTCTAACCTTGTGCTCGTGTTATTTCCTACGTTTTCTTTATCTCTCCTCACCTCTTTTACTCTTTCTATCTTCATGTATGTGCTTGTCTGTCTCCACTCGGACATTCTTCTCCTCCATTTGCACTAGGGACCAAGTACTCCTCTTTTGCTCTTTTTACCAAATTTCTATCATTTTCTCGCTTCTTTCTTTTCTTGTTTGTGTTTTGGACAAGAATCAGCGAGTTTAACTTACTATGCACATGTCATTTGTACCTTTTTTTTGTCACACGTTCACCCGCTCTCCTTGCCACCAAGGTCGATGTCAGTGTTGGGAGGTTTACATTACTTTACTTGGCCAATGCCATCTATTGGAAAAATGTAACAAGATTTTGTTAACATAATATCCACTCTTTAATAGAGGCATAATTGAAAAACTATTTCTATGGGAAGAATCCTATTTCTGTGTCGATGTTCGAACGGCAGTGACTCTATCATTCATCCTCTTATCTATTCTCACTCAAGTCCTTTTTATCAATATTATAGTACTAAAGTTTTCTCAACTACGACTTCTTTGAAGGTATATCCACTCCCCATATGGTTTAATAAAGCTCACCTGCTCTTCTTTTTAAGGTTGCTTTTCTTGCCTCTACACTTGGGCCAAGAGTGGCTGCTGCCTGTGCTCATGCATCTTTGGAAGCACTATGTAAGGATGGTGGTAAGGAAGAGAGTCCTCGTGGAGAGAGAATGAATTTTGCTAAAAAAGGTAAGTTTTAAATTAAGTTGGCCTTCTCATTTCTTCTTTTAATTTTTTTGATTGATTCTCTCAGAAGGTCATAGGAGCCAACATGATGCAGAAGCTGTTCCGTTATCTTCTGAAAGTGTGAGAGCTGCTGCCAAAGCTGGTCTTGCAGCAGCAGCTACAAAGGCAAAGCTTTTTGCTGATCACGAAGAACGTGAAATTCAGCGGTTATCTGCCAATATTGTAAATCATCAGGTAATCCTTGTTAATGCTCTACTCTTCGAGAATATCTCCACTATCTTTTTCTTCCTAAAATTTGCTGTGATGATCATTATTGTTGTTATTATATATTCTCATGTATGGGAGAGAGGTTTATAACTTGAACTGTTCATTTCTGGCAACTAAGAATCACCTCTTTCTGTAATAACTAATATAAATGGATTCAAATTTGAGTAATCTTGTGTACATGCCAGATGTTGAATTGTTGCTTTTTGGACACGAAGCTAAAATTTTAAAACTTGAGTAAAAATGTTGTTTCTTTACATCCTCTCCTGTGCTCTTCTGTTGTTACCAATGGTACCAGTATCACTACATCTAATGCTAATTGCTAATTTGTTTTTGCGCTTCACAGTTTGCAACTTCAGCCTTTCCTCTAAAACAGATATCAGTTATATCTACTGAACTCATTTCCCCTTCGTGCTCCCCATTCCTTAATATGGTAAACGTGACACATGTACGGCTAGTGCCCACTTACAACCACCCTTACCCTTGTCCACATTAGCAATACCTTGATGTTTGTCACCACTAAATTTGATAATTTGGTTTGAGTTTATATTTTTCTCTTCTTTTATCATCAAAATCCGTAGTCGAATCTGGATTGAAACTCAATTTGTTTTCATGTCCTGGTTTTAAACATGGAGTTCCATGTTCCTTACTCTCTATTTCCATTACTATCACATTCCAATATCCCTTCAATTTTTTTATTTTTTATTTTTGGCTCAAATTAATGCCACAATGGGTTTTGATTGTACAGACGGACTGTATAACTTGAATTGTCAGTATGAAACTGATAGAAATAAAAAATTAAATTGCTTTTCTGCAACTGGCATATGTAATGACTTGGTATAATATGAATTTTGTTTTACTAATCAAAATATTTTTATGTGATCCTCACATTCTTCGACTTAGTAAACTGTCAGTATGTTTTCAATGATCCTCAGTCAGTATCTTATAAGCAATTTAATTAGTTCTATTTCCATTATAGTTCGTTCATGTAATAATATCTGAACTAAACAAGAGTAATACTTGCATACCAATCACCATCTGACCCTGAAGGCTAACTGGTTTTCTCATCAATAGTATTTTGAAATCTGAAAGTTGCTAAAATTGTTCATTTTATTTTTGTTTCTGTTAATTACAAGTTAGATAGATTAAGTTTTGTTTTCTTAATTCTTGGAAAGTAATTCATATCTCTAGAATAATTCATTAATTATCCCTAAATTCATGATCCCTAATCAATCTTCAACTACGACCTATGTTCAGTGAAATAAACAATACGTTGATATCCTTGGAAGTTATTTATTATTGCTTACATGGATATACTTAGTCTTTATCTTCCTCTGCTCTTTCTCCTAGTGACGTGGATACTTTTGAGCATTAAGTTAATTTTTGACGCCGCAGCTTTCTAAATGATACTTCTCATCAATAGAGATGGTTCTTCGTATATATCTTGTAAACTGTTATGCATGCACCAATGCAGAAACAACTTCCCTACATACTAAGGTCTCCTCTTAGAACAATTTTTACTTGTCTAATTGATATTAAACTTCCTGTCATCTCTAATGCATGCATATGTTAGACAGAGGTATAAGCTTATCTCCTTGGTTTAATGTGTGAGGCTAATGTGAAACTTTCACAACTTCCACTTGTCAACAAGTTTGGAACCAAACTCCACGAAAAATGTAGAATCAGAGGATTGTTCATTTTACTTGTGATCGTGAAATATAGCCACTTAACCCTGTCCACCCCTCCTTTAAACAAGTTCTTAAGAATAATGGTTACGTTGTTCACTAGTTAGTACATGATGATAGGCCGAATTAATCTAATTGTTTGGTAGGTATATTTTCATTAAAATGGTGAGCGTATTACTTTGTCAAGGTTTCTGATGCCGTGTTCCTAATTATCTGCTACATGCTAATGAATCATGTGTGTTATTGTTTTCGGGCTGGTCATAATTTATTACCTCATATTTGCTCAATTCATTGATCATGAACCGAATGGATGAATAAGGTGGGTTAACTGATTGTAGGATTTGCTGAATCTAGGTTTTATAGGATTTTACTGCATAACGTTTCATCATTCTTGTATGGGAAGGGTGTGGGTTTAAATACATTTGTGGGAGCTAAACTTTTAGCGAATTTCATTTTGATCACTAAAACTCAATTTGTTTCAAGATGGTTATTGGGCTTAAACTTCTGTAGATTTTTGTACTCTGTCCTTGTCCGTTTGTTTGACTGATGGAAAATGTGATGCGGCAGTCTAGTTATTTGCCAACCAGGCTGCTCCGTTGGTCAAACTGGGGCCATGAAAGGAATGACCAAATTATGATGAATATTTAAGTTCAGCGAACCAATTTGAACAAGGTTAAGTTCAAATACGAAGTGGAACAAATTGAATTTTAGTGACAAAAATGAAATTTTGCTAAAAATTCAGTAACCACCAAGTGTTTTTAACCTGAAGGGTATAAGGTCTGCTTCAAAACTACCAATCCCTTCATAGCTCTTAAAACACTTTTGGTGTTCTGTCTGGTTAAATTGGACAGGAAAACTCATATTTCTTAAAACATTAGCATTTCATGATAATTTTTGACAAGTTCAGTGTTGTTTACGCTTTTCTTTCAGATGAAGAGATTGGAGATGAAGCTGAAGCAGTTTGCAGAAGTGGAGACCTTACTAATGAGAGAATGTGAACAAATGGAAAGGACGAGGCAGAGGTTTGCCGCTGAGCGAGCCCTCATGATGTCAGCACAGTTTGGACCCGCTGGAACATCTCGATCTATAGGCCCACAAGCTGTCCCTACTGCGGTCGTAAACAATGCCTCAGGAAATAATAGGCAACAAGTTTCGGGATCTCAACAGCCTTTCGTTTCTGGGTATGGCAGTAATCAACCCGTCCATGCCAACGTCTCACTCATTCAACAGCACGGGATGTATGGACTCGGGCAGCGGGCTCCCCTTTCAGCTCATCACCCTTCCTCTTCCTCTGCGGTAGCTAATGCCATGTTTAGCCCCCCGGCGAATTCCCAGCCATCTCTTGGTCATCCAATACGCAGATCTGTATCTGGGAATAAATCCAGTTTAGGTTAATCAGAGCAAGTCATTTGGGATTTGAATATTCCTGGACTGATTACTCTTATTGCTTTTCAAGTCTGCACTAGAAGAGATCAACTGGTGGAATGATACAGTTACCGACTGTGAATCTTTGGTTATATTTAATGCAGAGTCGAGTTACTTCGAATGGTTCAATCGATTGGTTACTTAGTGCATATATATATGTTCTTTCATTACTAGAATCGAATTGTTACACGCTTTTTTATCGTGATCGATTGCTGATCCCTCAAGTAGGATTCTAGGAAAATATTTTGGAGCTGTAGTGGTGTACAGATAAATGAAGATAATCAGCAGGAAACTAGGAGCAACAAGTTGTATTTGATGGATTTCTTTGATATTCTTGATTTTGATTTGAAGCTTAGAATAGGGGAATGTTTGCTTCATCATTTGTCTTTTAGACATTTTGACCTTCTTGGGCGGTATTTATAGCATTTATTGACGGGTTAAATGCGTTGTGGGTCATCCAACTTTTTGTGGAGTTGCATCCGAAATTACCCATCTTTAATTTCGTGCAAATAAGTATTCAACTTTAAATTTTTTACATTTTTGGCTTCTCTATCCACTGACATTAGCAGCAGGAAGTGGGCGGTGCAGTTAGATTTGCGCGAATCGAAGTTAAATGACTTGGTTGTATGATGGATGAAAGGGATGCGACTCTAAAGTTAAGATTTATCCTTTTTTTAAGGAGAGAATGCAATCAACAAATTATAAATAAATTAACATAAATGTGTATTATAATAGTTTAATAAGGATTATAAAAGATATTATATTGCTTTTTCTTTAGTAGTGTTTGCTTCAATTTTTATTTTAAGCCACTGCTTGATTGAAATTAAAATTCAGATTTTAATTTAAGTCAATGTCAATAACTAATTTTAACGAATATTTTATAGGATTCACAACTTTTCAACCACACATTTCAACAACTTTTATCAAAATATAATAAAAATCTGATTTTAATCTCTACAAGTTTTTATTACATTACTATAGGGAAATTAAAGTATTATTATCACAATACTGAAATATAACACAATTGATGTTGAAGGTTTAAAAGTTAAAATGTGTTCGAACCACATTATTTTGGAAGAATGTATTCTGGAATGGTAATTGATGGAGAATGTGTGGTTGAAAAAGAAAGAAAAGTTATTGACGTGATGAAAAATATGATTTTATTAAAAAATATTATTGAAAATGAGTAGAAGAATGATAATGAAAATTTTAATGTGTACCAAACATGCCTTTAGATTTGTTTAAAAGATTTAAAAACACAATAAATATATTTAATAAACTTAAAATATGTTTCTTTGAATTAAAAAAATGGAACATTCAATGAGTTGCTTTTAAGTCACCTATTTTTAATTTTGTGTAATCAAGTCACTCAACTTCAATTTACATGCAAATGTAGCTCCATATTCGCTGCAAACAAATTATAGTTGAATGGCTTAATCTCACAAAATTAAATAATAATGACCCGGATGCAAAAAGATGACCTCCTACGTTCGATCTTAGCCAGATGACAAGGGTTAATGCATTTTGGGTTAGGGATGGGTGACGCGAAGGGCTATTTTCACACTTAAACGTTTACATGAGGACGTTAATGTCAAATCTGAAACGACAAAGTCCTAATTCGTAAACCCTTTTGATCAAATAAGCCCAAAAATAGTAGTCG
>CAIGRO010128991.1:0-17022 GCA_903798355.1 Fraxinus baroniana
CTATCTCTTTTTTTTTTTTTTTTGACTGTCCTGTCTTTTGCTGTTACCACAGTTGCCAGTATTCACTCTGTTTCCTTTTCTTAGCAGAAAAAACCAAATCCCAAATTCAAGAAATTCTATGTTCTCTGTCCACCCACCCATTCTCATCAAAATAACTCTCTAATTTTCATGTAAATATTTCATCAAACAATCTTTCTTAATCAAGATTTTGTTTTGAAACAATGGATCATATTGGAGAACAAATCTTGATCATTTTCTCAGTATTTTTACTCATTTTCTCTTCATCAGCAGCAAATCCTACTACTCCACTCAACTGTACAGACACCACAAGGCTATGCACTTCTTTTATAGCTTTCAAGCCCACGGCAGAGCAGACTCTAGCAGTGATCCAAAGCATGTTTGATGTATTGCCACGGGACATAACAATTGAAGGCAATGGGAGGAACTATATTTTCATTAAAAAGAATTGTACTTGTTCTTCAGATTTGAACAAGTACTTAACCAGTACTACTTTTACTGTAAGAGAAAACAATGGTTCTGTGTATGATATGGTGATGAGGGCTTATGATGGGTTGGCCTATTTTTCGTCGAATGTCACGCGGGAGGCAAGAAATGGTGCTGTGGTGTCTTTGAAGCTTATGTGTGGGTGTTCAAGTGGACTGTGGAATTATTTGATGAGTTATGTGATGAGAGATGGGGATAGTATAGAGTCCTTAGCCAGTAGATTTGGGGTTAGTATGGATAGTATTGTGACTGTTAATGGGATTGCTAATCCTGATAATGTCACTATTGGGGCACTCTACTATATACCATTGAATTCAGGTATGATTTGGGAGTTCAATTTTTGTTTTTATTTTTAGTTTCGACGATCATTTGCTTATTATAGGATTATGGGCATTATCATTTGATATTGGATTTTTCTCTATGATGATTTTTGGTACTGAGTTGCCTTCTGTTGGTTGATTGTATTTGAGATATTGATAGTGGGATTGCCTTTTGGTTTAGAGTTTGGCTAGTAGTTTATGTTGTTTAAATGTTGGCGAGGATGGAAATGATCAATTTGAGCAAGTGTGTGTGACATTTTCTCTTTTGAAATCGAACAATACAAATTTGTGAGAAGTACAATAGAATTCTGTAGCTCGAATTGAGTCCTATCGGTTCCCAATAAAATAGAAAGAATCGCCTCTGCTACAAATATAATGCAGGTCTATATATAGTAGTTTGGCAATGCACATGCTATTGTCCTGAGCAATGGTGTAATTGATGATATGTTATTTGGAACCGACCCCTTGAGAGTGCATGATACCAAAATTCTTTTGTAAAGTAAGGGAGATTCTATATGCAATTTTTACTTCTGTTTAATCTGTAAGAAGAGGGACTTTGATATCCAAATTGGGAAATTCAGTAATTGTCTAGATTTTAAAATCGGGTATCATTATAGTAAAAGCCTTCAATTTTACTCCGCACTCTGCAATGTAATCTATCTGTGACTTAAGATTTGAACGAGGCTTTGATATATTTTCATTTTTTGTTTATCTATTATGTTTCAGTTCCTGGTGAGCCTTATCCCTTAAAGAACAATACCTCTCCAGCTCCTGTTCCAACTCCGTCCGTTGATAACTTTGTTGGTATGTGACTTTTATACATGGACATTCCTTTAGATTCATAGCAATTGCTTTGCCTAGTGGATACAAATTGTTTGGAGGAATAAATTCGCCATAATGTCATGCTAACTCTTTTTTTAAGCTCTATATAATCAAAGTAATAAATGATTTAAAATGTTGCGTTGTAATATTTATTTCTTGTCTTTTCAGTAAATCACAAGCCTCGGGTACATTATTGGTGGATCATTGGAAGTTTGGTTATTGGTCTAACTCTGGTCATCATAGCTGTACTTGTTTTTATTTTGAGATCATCGGGCTGTTTTGGTGGACCCCAGGGAAGCCAAATAAAAGAATCTGATGAGAAAAATTTTCCCAAGTTTCGTATTCTACGAAACACTAGTTTCTGCTGTGCTTCAGGAAGATACATTTGTTGCAAGTCCGGGGAATTGAAGCAGCAAAATGGAGAATCTAGCAACCGTCAGATGAACATTCCTTCAGGTTCAAACTTCAATTTTACGAGCTTTTTGTTTTACATTCTGTATGAAGTGAAGATTAACATCATTGTAAGTTGCTAACGTGGGATTTTTGTATGTTGATTTTAACTTGTTTCTCTTGTTTGCTGCAGTTATAGGGACTGATGTCTTTGATGTAGAGAAACCTGTGGTTTTCACATAC
The DNA here is from genome assembly GCA_903798355.1 of Fraxinus baroniana. Taxonomy (NCBI): domain Eukaryota; kingdom Viridiplantae; phylum Streptophyta; class Magnoliopsida; order Lamiales; family Oleaceae; genus Fraxinus; species Fraxinus baroniana. The sequence continues at coordinate 2,280 of CAIGRO010128991.1, forward strand.
GAGGAAGTTCTTTCTTCAACAGATGATTTTTCCGATTCAAATCTTTTGGGCAATGGAACGTATGGTTCAGTGTATTATGGCCTGCTCCGTGACCAGGTTTATAACTCTTGAGTTTGTTTCTACGGATTTGTTGTGAGCCTAAAATGTTATTCTGAACAGTGTAAAATTTCAGGAAGTTGTGATCAAAAGAATGACGGCTACAAAAACTAAAGAATTTATTGCAGAGATGAAAGTTCTGTGCAAAGTTCATCACACGAATTTGGTAATACTAATCAGCAGTTCACATTCACTCTAATTCCTATGTTTTTAACTATGGTGGTGAATTTCATTTAAATTGAATATTGACTTTATATGGTTTAATTTTGTCAAAGGTTGAACTGATTGGTTATGCTGCCAGTGATGATGAACTCTTTCTTATATATGAGTATGCTCAAAAGGATTCGCTTAGAAATCATTTGCACGATCCTCAAAACAAAGGTGAGATCCACTTATATGCCTCGCTAGAAGATAGTCAACTGCTTGATCTTTATTGTCTCAAATTCTTTGAGATATTTTCCCCAATTCTGTTGACAATTCTTGATTTATATCTCTTTTAGGTAAATATAAAAGGTTCTAGGTTTAGGTACTCAGGTTTTGGTCAGATTGTGTTGTACTAATTCTTAGTGTTTAAATAGGTCATACATCACTCTCTTGGATCATGAGGGTTCAGATAGCACTTGATGCTGCTAAAGGGCTGGAGTACATACACGAGCACACCAAACCCCATTATGTGCATCGCGATATCAAATCAAGCAATATTTTACTTGATGCCAGTTTTAGAGCAAAGGTTTTTTTCATATTTACGCTCTTTTTGCATGTTTGGTATATCAAGTTGGACGGTATAACGAATAAGATTTTGGCTCCATTCCCTTCGTTAATACTATCTAGTTATATCAATCCTTCCTACAAAATGTGGCATTCGTGTTCAATTACTGCATCTGATTGATTTGACTTCCGTAGATTTCAGATTTTGGTTTGACAAAACTAGTGTCAAGATCCAACGATGGAGAAGCTTCAGTTACAAGAGTTGTTGGAACGTATGGATATCTAGCTCCGGAGTAAGTAAAAATATTAATGATTCGGCTCAAGCCAGTTTGTTTTGGGTTTTTTCTTATTGCTTTCACTTTCTGGTTTCTTTAGATACTTGAGGGATGGCTTGGCTACAAATAAGAGTGATGTGTATGCATTTGGCGTTGTGCTCTTCGAAATAATATCTGGAAAGGAGGCCATGATAAAAAGTACTGAACGACGTTCATTGGCATCCATTGTAAGTACTATTATCCCATTGAAAAAGTATAATCCCATTTGATAGAGCGACACAAAATAAATTGAGGAATATGCTCGTTCAGAAAGTAGCCACGTAACTTTACTATTCAGATTGATCCAATGGAAGCTGTGCCGGTTTAGTGTTTGGCTTCAAGTGGAAGCAGTGTATGGATAAATATAGCTAATAGAATAGAAGTAATATGCTAATCATTTGATGTTGCGAACAAGTATTTTTTACTTTTTCCCGGTAGTTTTGGCTATATTTTGGACGAACTGGATAGAGAGAAACAATAGGATCTTTGAAGGAAGAGACCAAGAATGCTTCGAGTTATGCAATAGAGATTAGTTTTCACTTTTCAGCATCCTTGTCACGTTTCTTGTCCGTAAAAGTGTTAGCACTCTCCTAATGCTGGCTAAGTTTCAGATGGTGGCTGCTCTGAGGAACTCGCCTGACTCTATGAGTATGTCAAGCTTGAATGATCACATTGATCCTAATTTGATGGATTTGTATCCCCACGACTGTCTTTACAAGGTAAAACACACATCGCATTCTAGCTTTTATTGGATCAATCTGATGTTCTTTGGATTGATTTGTTTTGTTGCGTATATAGATGGCTATGTTGGCGAAGCAATGTGTAGACGACGATCCCATTTTACGACCAGACATGAAGCAAGTGGTGATATCACTTTCACAGATCCTATTATCGTCCATCGAGTGGGAAGCAACTCTTGCTGGGAACAGCCAAGTCTTCAGTGGCCTAGTTCAAGGAAGATAGGTGACTAAGGTCTCGTTTAGAGTTGCTTTTAGATTCCCGATTTCCACTGTCCTGGTCGAACCGTATCGAGAGCTTTCAATTTTACCATTTCTTTCTGTGCTTACTTTTCATATTTATAGTGGTGTGTATAGCTAGCATCAAGAATGGTTAACCATCGTGATTCAATGGGAATTTATACATCTTTTTTGTTGTTCATTTCTACATTCTGTACTCTTTCACAGCTTTCTCTGTACATAATAGTTTTGGATGTAATAGAATGGTTAAGTCGACAACGAGCAATAAACATTCATTAGGTTTCTAGTCACTAAACTAGTTTTAAAATGAAGGAAAAATCACGTTTTGCTTTCGTACGATTTCGATGATTTAGATAGATTTCACGCTGTCAAATTATCACATTGAATTCTGATTTGTCATGTGAGATTTTTCGTTAATAATTCGAACAGTTTTCTTGATGGACGGTGGATGAGTAATTAATTGAAAGATATGGGAGTGAATAACCTTTTAAAATTGGGTGAGTAGGTAGAAACTTGTTGAAAGTTTAGTGGCATTTAATCCTAATACAAATTGCAAGCACTGAGTTGCACTTGTTTTACAACTTGTGTCTGAGCATTGAAGCCATGAGTTGGCTCACCATTGCCACAAAGTATGTTTTGGCAACACTACCCATCAACTTGGCATCTCAATTTTGCGCTTGAACTAAATCATCTAAAAGTTCAAATAGTCACGATGATAAAAAAAAATTTATTAATTTAAAATGTCTTTGATATGCCTCGCATGAGCACGTCAAAATTACTTTATGACAGATAAATATATGGTAATAAGTTCATTAATTTAAAATATGTCATTAGCCTCTATTTGTTGCTCATTAGTAACAAGAAAAAGAACCGTTCGAATAGTGGCACTGCCTACCATTTTTGACTATTTGTGTCTTGTTGGGACCCACCAACTTAGAAAAAAAAATGGTCTATTTTTTCTATTAATGGAGAAAGAAGTTGGAACAAACAGAGGCTTAATATGCCTCTCATGAGCACATCAAATTTATTTTAGACGGACAAATATACAATATTTCGATAATAGGTGATGAAGAAACTTGAACTTATTTGGTATAATCTCATGTCAACCCAACATTATATTGGAGTTTAGCGATCGATTAACATTTGAGTTCAATTCTAAGTTAGGAAAACTTGAAAGTGAACTCATTTGAGTTGAATTCTTAGATAAATGTCTTATGGGTTCCAATTCTCAACACCTTTATACACCACTCTGTTGCTACCACGTTATTCCAAGGGAAGTTAAAGAAATGAAATGAACAATTTGAACATAATTTAAATGTAACACATTTGAATTCGCAGATGATAATAGAATTATTAGTTACCATAGAGAGCAGTCATAAACCAGAGAGCCCTGACCAATTTGAAAAGAGTCCTCTACATGCCTCTCACAAGCACATCAAATATATGTAGTCTCGAAAATTCTTGAGTCTTGTGTTCCTTGCTAGTTTGATTTATAATTTTTGCCTGTCGTCAACACATTTGAAATTAGATTCCATGTGTCTATACTAGTGTTATCAAACTTGGGGTCGACCAGACTGGCCCATTCAACGGCAAAAAATTGGAACCCGTCGGGTTATAGATATAGAATTGAGAAATTAGAACCAATTAAAATAACTAGATGGTTCAAACTCGAAACCAGCGAGTTTGTAAGTTGAAATCGCTATTGCACAGTACAAGTTTTCTACTAAAATAGGATGTGCCTCTATTGCACCATACTATATGCCACTTAAAATCTGTATTTAGATACAAAGATACAGCAAAGTATAGCTAGAGAACTTCTTTTACTTGCAAAGTGAAGCCAAGACACGTCTAGGAGAAGCGAATGGCCTTCGAGAGTGAAGAACAGCCAAATTATCGATCAATAACACATCACCTTTCTGCCATGGTATGGCAACACATTCATCTTCTAGGGTTCTTAGACAGTCGTAGATGATATGAGATGGTAATGGTTTTCCATCCCCAAAAGTGACTGCCTTGACCGGATCGTTTCGTGCATCTTTCCAGCCTGTATAAGCAGCAACCATGCTGTTGAACCAAATCTTGCGCTGTCTCGTTTTGTCGAATTTGATAGCTGGGATAGGGCCCATAATGGTTTTCACTCCATCCTCTGTCCATTCCAGCTTCATGTTTAATTTAGCAGCCCTGATAAGTATCAAGTTAATCTTCAATTATTTGACCGTTTCCAAGTAAAACATGTTGAGAATTTAATGCCTGTTTGGGAAGGCTTTTGGAGAGCCAAAATCTGCTTGTGAAAGTGTTTTGCCTTGTTAGAAGAGCTTTTAGAAGTAACTGCCACAATAAAGCTTTCTCACGAAGCTCTTCTACAAAAAGTAGAAGCAAAAGCCAGCCAAACAGGCCCTTAGTCACCTATAGTTGTCCGAATTGGCAACTAAAGTTTGCAAACAGACCAACTCTTTATGCACAGGATAATGTAATGTAGAAAAGGAAAAAACTAGATTAGAATCTAGTGAATGTTGTCTTTTAGCTGAAGTAACACGAAAATTCAAACATGTTTTACCATCGAAAAGGCTTTTACTAAAACCAAGCTAAACACTGCAAAAGTACAAGTCACCAAAATGGAACAATTTCTAAGAAGATAAAGAGGTGAAGAGTACAAACCGTTCCTCAGCCACACTCTTCTCATTAGTCAAGAATGTCGACTTCCACCCACGGCCAATTGGAGATGAAGGATCATCCTCTTCTCCCAGTACTCGTGTATATATTAATCCATGCTCTTCCAAGTTTTGAACAAAGTCTGGGTACTTCTCTTTCATCCTCTCATATATGACATGACTTAGGACAATAGGGGTTTCTCCCCCATTTACAGGCTCCACTTCACAAAAGAAAAACAGTTTGGAAGGATACTCGGGAACCTGTTGCAGAGTCGTTACCAATACATGAATTTTACCAACTAATTTCCCAACGAATTCAGCGGGCTATAGATAATAGATCGCTTCAAACAAACGACTTCTATAACTAACATATATCGTGAAATATATGTAAACATCTTTGGAACATATTAATATTAGTCTATATGTCCAAATAACCCACTGAATCTCTATTCCTTCAATGTAACAACTCATAGCTAGCATGTAGGAGTCCACCATGAAACTGGCAGAGCAAATAACAAAGGGAAATAAATTCAATCAAATAGAACGTTAGAGATATTTGTTATGGTCCCATTTATAACCACTACCAATTGATGAACAAACAGCGGGAGAAGCCTTTAATTGGGAAAAAAAAATTGTGATATTTCATGAATACTGCAGCCAAGTTTCCAGATATTGATTAAGTGCAGCCAAATTCTCAAATTTTACTCACTAATTGTGAAAATTCAACTACATCCTACCTAAGAATTCAAGAAATAAGATTATGGAGTTCACCCACAAGCATAGGCATATAAAGAACGAAGAAAAAGCATCAAATCACACGCGGGATTGTAATTTCTAAGATGTAATCACAATTACAAGAGCAAAATTAAGCAAAACAAACTCGAACAGACCTGAGCCATCTCGTGATGAAAAGGGATTTTCTGATCTGGCGGGGACTCGTTGGCAGTGAAGACTCGGCCAACGACGTTAGTCCTAGGAGCAGCACCGCCCACATACGGCAGTTCCTCGTACCCAAACGATTCAACGACGTTGTTGAAATCAGCAGCAGCGGATACAGAAAAACCCCTGAAAAGAATAGCCCCGTGTTGATGCAGAACAGAGTCCAGCCATGGCTTCTGATCTTTAATAGCATCAGTTAAACTGTGAAACTCTACTGAATTTCTTGGGTTGGGAGATAATATTTTGGGAAAAACAAGCCCTTTAAAGATTTTTTGCTGAGGAATTTTGATTTCCGTGAAGAAATTTTGAGCCATTTTTATTTGATCAAGATTTGTTACACTTTCTTTTTCTTCTTCTTCTTTTCTACTGTATCGTTAGATTATTGGGATAATCTAACAAAGCACAATCATTTTGAGTTTTCTTCATTATGTTTGGGTGTACCTTGTTTGTATCTTGATTTATTATTACTTATTACTTGGACGTAAAGGCGTCCAAGTTCAGTTCCCTGCGAATGGAAGGCTCCTTGCGAAAGGACTTTCCCAACACGAAGTATTCAATGAATTCCATCGCTATTTATTTGATATCTGTATTAACTAATTATCACACACTATGATTAGACCAATAATATATATTGTTAACCTCAAATTTTGCATGATAATGACCAACAAAATTCTGACAACATCTCCTTCGCATAGGTGTCACCTATGCTCGAGAACACACCTTAGGAGGCAAATGATGTCGACTAAGAAAAATGTTGATGTCGATAGTCGACGATCATTCGCACTCTGACCATCAAATCAATTGTCGGACGAGAAATAATAAATGCGACAGGAAAGGAGGTTTGACTAGAATTAGTTAGCCATCAATCCAATTGAATAAGAGGAGATTGCATATAAATAAGTATTTAAGTTTTTCGATTCAAAAATTAGGTATGAGGTTTATTTAACAAAAAATCTGTAATAATTCAATTTATAAATAATAATAATAATAATTTATCCCACCCCATCCCATCCCATCCCATCCCATTTAAGTCTAGATGTTTGATTAAAATCATTACAAGAATTTCTTTATCCTTTTCCGTTGGAACTGATTGCCTCTTTCTTGAATTTGAATTATTATGGACATTCACGACATTTTCCTCAACTGGGATGAGCTCGAAAGCGATGCATCCTGAAATCCCCAAAATTTGTTCATTACGAGTTGACGATATCAAAAACCTGTCAAATCTTCTTTTTTCGCAAGCTTTTCCTCACCCGTTAGTTCTATTACATTGAAAAGAACAGTCCTCAGAAATCGAACTAAAAAAAAAAATTGTGAAGGAAAAATATCGTTGCGCATGAAACATCAAATAATTAACTAATTCAAGCTTAATAAAAAAAACCTAGGTCTAAAATAAAAATACCAGAATGTAAAAAAAATTGTCAAAACTTAATGTCGCTGTAATGAGACTGTTTAGTGTTTAGTCATTTATAATATGACATCATTTTCAAGTCAAACGTCGTTTTAACCCAAAACATGAATAGAAATCCCATCATAAGCATCTTATATATTGAATAATTCCCTACGTAATTCACCGAAATCATACACAGTACTTGTATGATGCATTTTATGCCATTATTGGGTCAAAAACCAATGAAAAATTGCCAAGTGTAGTTCTGTAAAAAAATTTGTTAATTTTTTTCTGTACATGTAACATAACTGTTATATATTATAGTGATATTGATAATTATTTTTTGACCCAAATTACGATGCGTGCATTCAATGGACATGTCAACAATGATATAAGAGCATCATTAACGTTGATGCTCAATACTTAAAATTAAGCTTTGTTACTAGATGAATTTGACATATTTGTTAACAAAAGATGGTTTGTAAAAAAATAATCGATGACATTGATAACTGTTTTTTAAATCATTCAATCAAATTCTATCGTGTGGTATCTTAGTCTTCTAAGATGTTAGTGTAGCATGGTTGCAAAAGACGTGATACATTGTCTTGCAAATAAAATGCATTCCAAATTATCATTTTTTGTGGTATGGTGATTATCGGAATAAATGGTGTATTACTACGAGGCAGTAACAGGATCAGTTAAGAGGTTGGTCGAGGAAGACAATGGCATTGTCAGGCTTCAAGGAAGACTCTCGTGCAAAGGAAGACAACGTCGATTTTTAGGGTTGCATTGCTGTCGAGCTGGGCGGGAAGGAGAAGAAGGATGCTAAAATTCCCTATGTTTTGTCGGATTTTAGAAAAATGGGTTGTCTTTTCTCGTGCACGGGACTGACCGGTTTTTTACTTTTTTTGTAAGGCGTCTGTGAAACGGTGGTCTGTACACCAAGCATTTTTCTTTGTCAAATTACGTGGTATTATTACGAGGCAGTAACGGGATCAGTTAGAGGCTAGCCCAGTAGATCGATGTCCAGAAATCCAAATTGAGGCTAATCAATTCAAACTTGTGAAAAGAATATATCAACACGAAAATTCATCCATTTATACGACTTCTGAGTGCAATTCGGGTTAGTTCAAACAGAACATTTCTCTTTCTTCTGAAAGCATTTAGTATTGTAATTTAAGCTTTGTTACCAATTAGAAGAAAATGTTTGAGAGATCCTGATCAATTCTGTGCCCCCAAACACCTACCAAATTCTAAAACAAGACCCTCGACCAATACTGAAAAATGAGTAGCGGATGACTAAAAACTTTTCCAAGACAAGGAATGTTTTTGGGCGTAGCCTTATAAGAGTTGGATGGAGTTCTTTCAGGTGAACAAGAATTGCGTAGTCCATAACGGGATATGCAATCTGTCAAATCATACGAGGAGGCCATGTCTCTGCAACTGATCTTTGTTTTGGGCACTTCAATGTATGACTCTGTTTAGAACTGTTGAACAGACTCCCCCTGGTGGCCTATCTCAATTGGCAATCTTGAGAGTAGCTAACGCGCGTTTAAGTTTTGTTCAATGTAAATGCTAAGAGATCAAATCATCCTCTATTGCTACTATAAACACGAATTCGGTTATTTTTCTTTTTCTAAACACGAATTCGATTATTTTCAAGAACATCCAGATCTTTAACCTCTAACATATTGCACACCGCAAAATTAAACTCCAACGAACTTACATATTGAATCGAAGCTCAAGTTTGCAACTTCATTTTGTGGCAAAAAGGCAACTCCAAGGAAAATTAACATTATATCCAGTGTCTGAATAACCACACTGCTAGTGCTTAAACATGGATAAAAATAAGCAAGAATGCGATGACAATACTGCACCTCTCAATCTTGGTGAATAAAGATAACCAAATAAGAAACAATTAGATACCAAGTAATTTGCATCTCAACATTGAAGAATAACATGAATGTTGCTTTCGAAATTCACTCCATATTTCTTAACAAGAAAACATATTTAATTAAAACAGAACTCTGCCTAACATTCTCACACGAAAACCAAAATCTGATACTATCTTTAGACCAATCCAAGAATGCAAGCAGGGAGTGTATCACAAATACTAACAGATCAGTCACCCTTTCTCCTGAATGAGCAGCCCTCCGTGAGCCGGGCACGACCACCAGTCGGCTGACACAGCACGGTCTGGCAGTTCCCACACACCACTACCGTTTGCGAGTGGCTGAACACGGTGGTTCTGCAAATAGACACACAAATACATATTAAAAAACAAATTCTCTCGGTCTCAAATAATAAAACTAGAAACTTAGAAAACATAAAAACACTTACATATTAAAGCAACCTTGACACTTGACATCCTACAATCAAAAACATATAAATAAAATAAACTGCGCGTAAAAAAGAGATAATAGCATAAAAATTGAAAAATAATTAGAGAGATAAGCGTACCATGAAGAAGGAGTTGGGAGACTGAACGAGACGCTTGAGCTTATGCTTTCTCTTCTCAAGTTCAGCCGGTGGATTCAGCAAATCAACATCGTTTGGAAGAACCTTTAATCACAAATTAATTTACAGTTAATTGGACATAGAATCAAACCAAATTTTGTTAAAGTAATCACCTCCATATAAACCCACCATTTTGGAATTGATGAGAAGCGAGCAGATGCAGAAAGTCTTGAACAGAAAAGAGATTGATCGAGCGCCGATGCAAGAGTGTAACTGGGTTCTAGGGTTTTTGCAGTATTATATATGATATAGCTAACTGCTGTAAGCCGTTGGATTTTAATGAGTCAAATCTCAGCCTTCCATTTAGATGTGACGAGATTTCTAGGGTATGGAGCATTTATCAACAGTCACCGGCTTAGTTTGAAAGTAATATTTAAGGTGTGTTCAAGTCACATTATTTTTGAAGAATATATTTTGAATTAGTAGATCGATGGAGAATGTGTAGTTAAAAAATAAAGAAAAAATTATTGATGTGATAAAAAATATTATTTTATTGATGAATGTGTGGTTAAAATTGAGTAGAAGAATGAAAATGAAAATTTTAATGTGTACCAAACATGGGCTTATGCATATCCAATAAACTCTTTAAACATGAAACACTCTCTATTTTAAATAGTCAACATTTAAAATCATACTCCAAAAAACTTTAAATTAATATTTTAATTTAGAGAGTGAGTTTGACTCTCCAAACTCAGAGTATTTTCAAGAGACTCTCTATTTTTAAAAAGTATATTCTATCATTTAGATAGCATCTATAAATTTAGAGAGTTAAAATTTTGAAATACTCCAACAAACTCTTAATATTTAACACTTAATTTTACTAATCTCAAAAAATATTTATTATTTTTCTTTATCTTTTAATTTAACTAGTTTTTCTTTAAATTATTTTATTTTTTCCTACATTGAAAATTGAAACTTTTTGAATATATTTAATTATAGAGAGTGAGTTTGGCTTTCCAAATTTGGAGAGTCCACTCTCTAAATTAAAATGTTAATTTAAAGAGTCTCTTGGAGCATGATTTTAAATGTTGGCCCTTTAAATGGAGAACATCTCATGTTTAAAGAGTAAAGAGTCTCTTGAAGATACTCTCACTCTTTATAATTAAATGCATTCAAAGTATTTTAATTTTCAATGTAAGAAAACAATAAAATAATCTAAATATAAGTTAGTTAAAATAAAAGATAAAGAAAAATAATAATTATTTTTACAGAGTAGTAAAATTAAGGATTAATGTTATTCATCCACAGTGGAGTTACAAACATAGTCTATGTGGCTCTAAATGACATGTTAAATTAAAGGTGAAATTAGATGATTTATTTAATTTCACCTATCTTTTAATATCACATTAACGTCACCTAAACTGTGTTTGTAACCTCAATGTGGATGAATAGCATTACTCAAAATTAAGTGTTAAATATAAAGAACTTGTTGGAGTACTTCAAAATTTTAACTCTATAGGAATTTATAAATACTCTTCAAATGATAGAATATACTATTTAAAAATAAAGAGTCTGTTGGAGATGCTCTTATTGATGGATATTATTGAAAAAATAATGTATTTTAAATAGCGTGTGTTTGATGGATAATATCGAAAAAAGAGTGTGGTTTAAAGAGTGATATGATAGGAAATATGTGATTCAAAAGTAAGGAAAAGTTATTGATGCGATGAAAAATATTATTTTATTGAAGAATGTGTGGTTAAAAATAAGTTTTGAAATAATTTATTTTAAAAGAATGTGTATCAAACAGGGACTTAGTGAAAATTAAAAAAAAAAAAAAGGAAAAAAGTTAATCTTGATAAAAGTTAATAAAATATTTAATTTAAAAGTCGTGGGTACGTGAAATACGCGATTAAAATTAATTATTATTTTTTACTTAAATTAAAATTTAGATTTTAATCTATATCATACATAGACTTAATTTTTTAAGTTTGCTTTTTCTATTATATTCTTAAATGAGAGACAAAATTAATTGTCAAACTCACATTATGTATATTCCATTATTGCTTGATATTGAATCTCCCTCGCCTAGCCTCGTTCTTCGAGTTAGCCAACATGAAAAAGAAAGATGTGAGGATAGTCTTGGCGATGGGCCAAGCCAAGCCGGCTCGGCCCATGCCCACCACTAGGACTGGGCAAAAACTGCCCGAACCCGAAGAACCCGCCCAACTCGATCGGGTTGGGTCGGTTTTTTCTAATTTTTTGCTCGGTTTGGGCGGTTGGCAAGGCGAAGTGGGTCGGGTCGGGTCGGGTTGCGGGTTACCCCACCCCACCCGACCCTACCAAAACCAACCAAACCCGACCCGCCAAAAAAAAAACGTTAAAAGAAAGAAAAACCCTAAACTGCACATTTCATTTCCCATTTTCAGTTTCCACTACGCCGACTTCTTCACCCTAGTTCTTCTCTCTTCACCTATTTCCTCTATTCGCCTATGTCCTTTCTTTGGGCTTCGTCTCTGTTCCCTGACTTCTCTCTTCGTCTCCCTTCGGGCCTTCCCCGACCTCTCTCTTCGCCGAGAATCCGAGATCTTCAAGGTAAGTTTTGAATTTATTTATTGTGGGCTTGTTTACGACACAGCCACAGGTTTCGCAGCTCATTGTTCTGTTTAGCTCTGTTTAGTGCATTGAATATTATTACTGAGGTGCATTATGTGTTGTTATGCTTATGTGAAGTGCTTACTAAGGTTTGATTGCATTAATGTGAAGTACTTTGTTGGACATAATTAGTCTCTCTTTTATGTAATGTGAATAAGATTACTCATTCAGAATGTACAATGTTTGAGGCTCAGCCTATTAGCATTTAATGCAGCAAAATGATCTTTGTCATGCTTTAAACAGATATTTAGTATTCCCTCACACACCTGAGTGTTTGTGATAATATTTGATGTTTTTCTTGATTAAAGTAGTTTGATTCAGTGTATATAATTGGATTATTTTGTATTTCTTGCTAGTTGTTGGGTCCAGGAATATAAGTGTCTGAATGTATTTCATATTATGTTTGAATGTCACTACTTAAAACAGAATATGTACTTTCTGCCTTTCAGCTTGTTGTTGCTATCCTTCTTGCTTGCTAGTGGCTTAAAATAGAACACAGAATATGTAGTGGCTTAAAACAGAATATGTACATACTTCTAGGCTCATTATTTTATTTACTTTTCAGCAAGAAACTCGAACTCAATCCATCAGTATCCTAATGTTTTATGGTCTGGCATCTTTGCAATTTCATGATTTCCTTGAACAGTCCATAGATCCCTCTATCCATAAAAATTAGCGATACAAACCGACTAACCCAACCCAACCCGACCGACACATGATTGGGTTGGGTTGGGTTGGGTTTCAACATTCACATGGGTTGGGTTGGGTTGGATTTTGAGCAACCCGACAATGTTGGATTGGGTTTGGGTTGGGCCAAAAACCGACCCAACCCAACCCACGCCCACCCCTACCCACCACCAACCTAGATCGTGGCTCGTCGAGACGAGCCGTCCCATTTTGGGCGAGCTTGGCTTGTGCCCAGAGCTCGCCCAAAATGGGTCCTTTTTTTTTTTAACACACCATCCAATTACATTGATGCACTATACTAAATCTATACACATTTTTTAAAATATGTATTTTTAAAACATTTTTCTTTTTTTAAAAAAAAAACCCTCATCCGTTATTTGAATTTGGGACCGGCTACTTCAATGTCGATTTTCGAGTAGACGAAGTTAAAAATTGTACACGAACAATTTGTTATGTGTACAAATTTTTTAAAAAATCATAAAGGTATTAAAATAAAATTTTGTGATGAATATGATTAAATTAAATATCACTTACTTGGGTGCTCGCAATTGATCGAGACGAACTAGAATTGAATGAATCAGAATCATCATCAGAATGTGTGTTATCGATGGAAGATCTCGGATCCATATTATGGAAATGGAATAATAAAGTAAATTTACTGCAGAAACAAATTGATATAATAGTTTTGAATTTGGATGGTGCTAGTTGTACATCAAGGGAGCCATAATGGACACATGACTCCCCCTATTGGAGGGTGTGTTGGTGGCCCTTGATGTACAAGAAGAATTATCCTTTTAATTTTTTACACTATTGAAAGTGGTAGAACTTAGAAGTGGGTGAAAAAAAATGCATTTAACTATTTATATGTAAATAATTTAAAATTTTATTTTTAAATTAGTTTTAAAAGGCAACGATCAAGATTATTTATTGCTGAGAGCAGTTCAGTTCCAAACAGCTATATTTGTTGCAGCTGGAATGGTCGTTAGAATTGAATAACTCCCAGTAGTAAATACTCTTGACCGTTGCCTTTTTAAACTAATTTAAAAATAAAAATTTCCATTATTTACCTATAAATAGTTAAATGCACTTTTTTTTTTTTTTGGATTTTATTTTCACCCACTTCTAAGTTCTACCACTTTCAACACTGTAAAAAATTCAAAACTATTATATCAATTTGTTTCTGCAATAAATTTACTTTATTAGTTTATCAATTATCCCAGTTCGACAGATGTTTTGCCTTCGACACCGAAGAAATTTTCAACAAATGAGCGTTGATCCATTTGTTATTAAAAATTTGTAATGAGATAATTGATATTGTATAATTAAAATTGAATGTTGAAGTAGAAATTAAAATTGAGAAGTGAATGTAGATTATATAGTAGTGTGAAAAATCGATTACAAATAAAATGTAGAAAATTATATACTAATTAATATAGAATGATATTGAAATGTAGAGAGTAGAGTAGAGAATGAGAGATTAATAGTAATAAATTTGGAGGGAAAAAAATGGATGTATGGATGTGTATCTATAGATGAAAAAAAAATTGAAAAAAAAAATAAAAAATTTACTTTTTTTTTTTGCGAGCCACTAGCCGAGCGGCTCTTGGCTCGCTCGGCGAGCCGGTTTGGGCTCGTTTTTGCCGAGCCGACAGCTGCTCAGCTCGATTGTCACCCCCTATGTGAGGAACATCATTTTTAAATGGAGGTATGAAATGAGTCGAGCTTAAAGTTTTTAAAATATGGACTTCAACTAGGGAAATACACAAAAATGGTCAAAATAAACCAATGGCCTTTCCAAAATGGCCTTTGAAGGGTCAAAGGTAGGAAACTACCTAAAATACCCTCAAATAAAAAATTATAAATCAAGTC
>CAIGRO010128995.1:0-10463 GCA_903798355.1 Fraxinus baroniana
ATAAATGATGTTAACACAGATCAATTAATAAAGATCTTGGACTACTCCTCTTAATAAGGTTAACCTTTTAAGATGGAACCTCAAATCTTAACACAAATCAAAAAAACGAGTGCAACATTTGAATTGCAATTGTACTAAACGGATAATGCTGGAATCAACCTTCAAAAATGAACCTTCCTAATCTGTTTAGACTTCCAATCAAGGTCAACTTTGAAAGTCTTTAATTACCTTTCATCTATATACTTGGCACTACAGTGCCTAGTTGTATTGTCCCAGGTGCAAGTGTGCTCTAAAGTCTTGACTTTATTGCAATCAACCCTTCTCCTTATTCCATGAAATACAAATCCTCCATTTATTATCTAACTTGCACTCTGCCTGTGCTCTCTAATCATCATTTGGTCTAAACCTAAATTTTCACCTAGTTGTAACCTCATCATTCAGAACGACTTGCCTAGATTCCTCAATGTCCTTGGTCTTTCCCACCTCTAACTGTGGAACTTCTCCTTTTTAACATCATAAGTAGGAGAGTGATAATTTTTTACTTCACTGGAAAAATAATGTATGTAGCTCCTTTTCACTTAGACGGTAGGGTCTGCATTCAATCCCACCGCAACACGCTCTGGTGCAGATAGAGATTAAACAAAAAAAATGTACAGATTTCATCGTAACAGATAAAAATTTACCTCCATGTGGTCCTTATTCCTCTCTGTCCAACCGTGCTTCTTCAATAATGAGATTGTCTTCCATATTTGGGGCTTGAGGGTGAACTTTGTCATCAAAATCACGATTAGGTTTTCTCTAAGGTTTCAATTGAATTGTCATCAAGGTGCCTATTTTACCCGGTTGGTAAGATTTCACGTCGTCAAGGTGCCATTTCTGATTTCCTTCGTACACATGGTAATTTCCATCAAGTGGAAATAACATATTTCACTCCAATGATGGTGGGTAACAATTTGAATAGATGAGTGAGCGATGGGTAATCTTTGTCTATTAATGCCATTTAATTTTTTCTTATGATCAGCTGTCTAGATAGATAAACTTGTTCTATAACAAACACAAGGCTACTTTAAGAATCTTGTTAAGCCAAAATAGAATAATGATTTTTTAAACCAAAATTTGAAACTTACATTAATCAGATTCAGCATGGATATCATTCAAGAGGGCATACCCTTCTTATCAGTCAAATCAAGAGCATGGTGGAGTTTCATTGACAGCAATATTTTAGAATGAAAAATCTCCAGAAACAGGGGAAGGAGAAATGATAAAAGAGATTCATTTGAGAACAATTCTCCAGAATTTTGTCAGCTGCTTAAAATAACCAGATGTAGATTAATCTAAGTAATCCATCTTTTGACTTCAAGAGCCAGGGCAGTCAAAGCCAGAACCCCCACTGTAACACCATAAAACCATCTCAATTTGTTGAGTGCGGCAGGATTCTGATTGTTCATCCCTTCAAATATATTTGCTATAATAATAACAATCAGGGCATACCCTATGATATGATGATATATCACCCAGTATTTGCGGCATTCACGTCCTTCGTTTGGCTGCAAACACAAGGCTAATAACTGATTAAATGTAAGCTAAGGGCTTCGTTTCTTACAACAGGTAAAATTCACTGAACTTGTAGCGAGATCTCATTGGGAATTAGTCACGTGTACGCGTATAGTGACCTAAATGAGATTTCTCTACAAGTTCAGCGACCAACAGTGAATTTTGTAGAACATCTTTGGCTTGACGTGGCAGAAAGATAATTTTGTTCTTACTTGCAATGCAGCGAATGCAAATATTATGGTACCAAGAATTCCATGTGTACTCATACTGGTTTCCTTAGCTGCATTTTTTATGGCCAAACCAAGTCCCCATCCAACTGTGCCCAGAAGAAAGCCTGATAATTGAGACACAACATGAAGAGAATACCAGTCATTTCCCTTAAATGGCAGTTTCTTGAAGTACCTTGCGATTATCACTCCGATGGGTAAAAGAATTCCCCATCCTATTATGTTTACAGTTCCATGAGCCTGTCATAAGGTCATAGCAGGTAATTGACTTATAATACAATGTAAGACTCAATATTGAAACTGCAATCACATAGAAGCAACAATAAGAATTAATGATCAAGCTCTTACAGTTCTTAAATGTAGATGGTGATGAGATAAGTGTCCAGCCCTCCAAGGCCTAACTAGGTCAGTTGTCTCTCCATTATTCGGGCTCTCAAGCGCAATGGAATGCTTTTCCTGCCGCTTTTGAGGGTGAATTTCCCGATGAAGGGACTTTTTAGTTGAATTAGTGAGAATGAACTCTTCATCGAGTGAAGGGGTTTGGGCAGCAAGAAAAGGTGAGTACCACATTATACATAACGCTATGAGACAAGGGAAAATCATAGATACTAGTCTCATATTAATCTTTATTCTGGTATTCTATTTGCCTTTTGAAATCTGTGAGCAAAACTATCAGATTCCAAATAGTTGCATAAAAAGTGCACAGCTCAAAATTTTCATTTGCACTGCAACATTTGGTATATTTAAGTACCATTGGCTTAATAAGAATATATCCCTTGCTTATTAGACCAGGGAAGCATTTTTCAACTACTCTTTTTAGTATATAACAAAATCAGATTCTATTCCAATCTTCAGCATCTTTTTTCTTTTTCTTCTGTTCCAAAATTCAGTTCCAACTATCTCATAGAAATCTCCCCTTTTCCTGTACCCTTTGTTGGCTTCTTCAAATAGAAATAATAGCATTCCCACATTCAAGAAGTATTTTTTCGCTCATGTTTCATCAACATTATTGCATAATGCTTCAGTATGGCATTAAAATAATGCACAAAATGTTGGACAGTGTAGAGTATAATTATACTGTGCACTCATCATCGACCGTAAATTGACCAGGACTATACTGGATATTACATACATGTATTGGATCGCTTTAATATTTCTAAGGTATAAACTATTTTAGGGGTTCTATATTGAATGTGAGGTGAGTGAAAAACCTGCAATGACTAGTCGGCAGCTGTACACAACTCTCACCTTGAGGGCAAGCCACTTTAAGTGTGCACGTCTTCTTTGTTAGTCTTGTAATTTCGCAGTATTTATTATTGCTTCCAAAAGAAGTAAGAAGGAATTAGGACTTAATTCGATATACAAATTCCCATGGTTTGTTCCCAAGTATACAAATTCTTTTGTTGTTTCCTTCACAATGTGGGTACAGAACCTCTGGTAATTAGCAATTTTTTTCATCAGCAATCAAGTGTTTCCTTCCGCACGAGAAGATCTTACAGTAAACTTGAAGCAGTCACTTGAATCAAGACCACCCAGAAAAAGCAAGACTTGTAAATTCTGCACTTGTAATCTGCATTCTTATTCATCATAAAATCCATTAAGATTAATAAACACAAGAAGCCAAGAAATCTTTGAGGTCTTCTTCGTGTTGGCAATATTGGTAATGGCCTTAGCCTTTACTCTTTCAGTAGCATCAGCAGAAGATAAATCATCCTCATCCCCTCGACGAACGCAACAATGAAAACATGAAAAACGTAGTCACTTCGTGGGTTATAGCCATTTTCTTGTTCAAAAATTACGTGTCACAATGACTGGCATGCAACAAGCCAACAACTATCCTAGAATTTGTCGAATTAAGGGCAGTCCTGGAACAGATTGAAAAATGTGTTAATGTCGCAAAACATACTGAATTGTGGCAAATGTGGGAACAAGTGAAAATTCTCAGGAATTTGTTGCAACGGACAGTGTATGAATCCATAGACGGACCCACATGGGGTCATGTGGGGTCAATTGACCCCACAAAAATTTCTGATTTTTTTTGGTAAATTATCAAAAGAGCAAATTATACCACATGCCTATTTTTAAATAAATATTTAGAGTGGAGGTTGCAACAATAGGTGCAAGAAAGGAAGTAAATGAACTAGCACTTGTTGGTGGGGATTAAAATCTGGTTTTTAGTATATTTTGATTAAAGTTGATAAAAATGTGCGGCTAAAAAGTTGTTGTAAATTCTAAAACCTAGGAAATTAAAAATTCCATGTATAAAGAATAACAGTTTGCTTCAAGTATAATCAGTGATGCATGTCGCCAATTGATCCTGCTGAAGAATGGCAGAACACGTAACTACTGGTTCATCAAATGCTTCTATATTTTCTCAAAGTAGTCAATTCCCTTCTTGTTTCTTCCTTTACTTGTATAAAGCAATAGCCAAAATTGGAATTAAGTCTTACCTAAAAAATTAAACAATGAAATGCGATAAGTATATAATCATATCACCAAAGATTTCTTTTGATATTGGAATAAATATTCTTAATGGTTTAATATCAAACCAATATTTCCTTAAATTTACTTAATTGACATTTCAAAGAATTGAGGATGGTAAATAAATAATTGTGTATTAGCTAATGTTCTAAAAAGCGTAAAGAGTTGCGTAGCGTCGATGCCGAGAATCAAGAATTACAAGATTAAGCGTGTCAATGCGAAGAATAAACGTCATAAAGTGTTTCATATTTTTAATATTATTTTAATTATTTTTAAGACATTAAATATATTTTTATATNTAGCGTCGAGATCGAGAATCAAGAATTACAAGATTAAGCGTGTCAATGCGAAAAATAAGCGTCATAATGCGTTTCGTATTTTTAATACTATTTTAATTATTTTTAAGACATTAAATATATTTTTATATAAAAAAAAATTATGGAAAAAAGGGGGGATAAGGCGCGCTTAAGCGCGCTATAGTGGTCAATAAAAAAGGTTGACTAGTTTTTTACCCGAATACCCCGAAATGAAGCGTTTTTGCCACGCTCCGCGCTATAGAAGCACTATTTCCCGCTATTTAGAACACTGATATTAGATGTAGTGTAATAATAGAAAAATGTTTCATGTTTCGAGTGTTAAAACCCTTAAAATTCGCAGTTTATTGAATGGTAGGTCAGTCAATCTATTGACTGCCAGTTTGGACCTGTGTTTTGTTTTCACGTTTTGACAATTTTCTTGAAATTTAAAAATCAATCTATATATTAAGAAAGTCAATAAAATCATATGTAAAAATATGAAATATTTGTTTTCAACAGTTTTTGATCCATGATATGTGTGATTGAAATTAATTATTGACTTTGATTTATATTAAAATCTTGATTTCGATGCTCACCAAACAAGGGTTTAATGTATTTATTACTAATTTATGTAATAAACAAGAGGGCAGTCAAGTTGAAATGTACTATTATCAGTATATTAATTTTCAGCCGATCAGCAATATATTAATTTGATTAGGTTTATAGTTACTATAGGTCACGAACAAGTTCAACGAATTTCACTCAAACGGATGTGAGAAATATTGAAATCCATTAGATAACAGGAAAACTGAATACTATTAATAAAATATGAATGTAGGGCTTTCAAACCCTTAATACATATTTAAAAAGTCAAAGCAAATTATAAGCAAATCGAAATTCTAACTTGGTAGAGAAATCTGAATAGAAATTATAAAATGCAAAAATGATGAAAATAACTTTAAACTGTCTCAAAACAGAAAAATACTAAAACGAACCCTTAAATGATGAAATTTGACCCCCCGAAAGTTTGATGATATTAGCCAAACAAAGCTGAAGATGTGTGCATTTTCATATATCCATCTTTTTTCTCTCATTTTTCAATTGATTTTTTATTTTCTCTTCTAATCGTTCCTCATCACTTTGCATTCCTAAAGAATAATATGCCATGCAAAATGAATACTATCCCCTATTTGGTGAGGATTAAAATCAATTTTTTTAGTAGGATCTGTGTGGTAGAAATTTAAATCTAGATTTTAATCCAAGTCAAAGTTAATAATTAATTTTATCCACATATTTTTTGAATCCTTCAACTTTTCAACCACATATTTCATCAACTTTTGTTAAAATCAAGTCCTGTTTGATAGAGATTAAAATCAAATTTTAATAAATTTTGATAGAAATTGATGAAATATGTAGTTGAAAAGTTGTATAACCTAAAAAATATGTAGAGTAGGAACATTTATATAGTTTTTAGTTCATGTATAAAATATTTATCCGACTCTACCATTATAAAGATAATATATGTACTCTACAACTAATGAATTTTACCCCAATTTTTTTCCTTTTTATTTCAAATTTTTGGTGTGTTTATGTCAGACAAATTCAATGTTTCTTTTTCATTGTAAATTATGTCTTCTCTCCTCTAAAAGCCTAATTTTATTTACTTTTTACGTGTGCAGACACATTTATTTTTACCATATGTTAACGTGAAATTTAATAAATGGAAATATCA
This sequence comes from Fraxinus baroniana, assembly GCA_903798355.1. Lineage (NCBI taxonomy): Eukaryota > Viridiplantae > Streptophyta > Magnoliopsida > Lamiales > Oleaceae > Fraxinus > Fraxinus baroniana. Next base: position 6,291 of record CAIGRO010128995.1, read on the forward strand.
TCTTAAACTAGACACATCTAAATGTCAAAATGTTAAATTTATATATTTATTTTATTTTTATAATCTTACAAACTAAGACATTTCAAGTGTCAACTCCCATTTTTTCTACTATCAATGAACAACGTTCATCGAACTCAAGAACTTTATTTTAAAGATTAAAAGGTCAAATAATAAACCATATAAAGATTAGAAGGTCAAATACTAAACAATTGTTTGATCCCTATTTTTTTTTCAAAATATTGTTTTCATTCTTCTCCTTTTAATCATATATTCTTCAAAAAAAAAAAAAAAATATTACACGCAAATTCAAATATCCAATGATTAAACTATAAAGGAAGGGGAAAATCTGTGTGCTTATGTTGCATTTTTACTTATAAGTGGTTTATCTATAATCAAGGAGTAATGTTATTATCACTGATGATAGTCATCTTGTTTAGACGATCAAAATTATATTTGGCAAGAATTGTGAGAACGAACATGAATTCGATAAGATTGATTTCAAAATATTTATTATCATATCAACATTTTTTGCAACTTGATTAAGTTTGGTTGTGACTTGATGTAAGTTAATTTTTGTCACAAATTATGTACAAGGACAAAAACAAGGATTTGTCAAATTTAATTTAGGTTGTGTTTTTTATATCTGGAAAAAAATATTTCAAAATTTACTAATTTCAAAATGTATAAGTTATTTAATATTATATTAACATTAAACTATTAAAATTTATTGGATAATCAGATTTATTGAATAAAATATTCTCAAAATTTCAAAGTAAACGCGTTTTCTATTTTTATGTTTTGAGAAACAATTTTTTCAGAATGACAAAAAGAATGCATTTTCAGTAATTTCAAAAAAAACACCCAAAACACAAAATACAAAATGAATTCAAAACTCAAAATGCAAAACTGAAATACAAAGAGAACAGCCCATAAGTAATTTGATATGTTTGCTCTCCAATATTGAAGTTACATGAAAGTCACCTTCTAATTAACCATCCACATTGATAGTTTTGGTCCTAATTCATGGATTGAAATAGGCCTGGGACTTGAAACTTCACTTTTAAGGTTGATGATTCATAACCACACCATGTGAAATGTTGGTTACTCAACCCTGATTTTCATTTGAATTTTTTTTTGTTAAGAACATGTTTTGCTTAAGCTTAAAAAGCTAATATGTAAGTAAATTTACTAATATATCCTTGTTTGATTCTCATTAATTTCAAAATACATTTTTATCTCCCTTATTTTCAATAACACATTTTCAATAAAATAATATTACATGCAAACCCAAAAGTTTGTTAAGGGATAAAATCTCATATTGAATAAAGATGAAAAACAAAAACCAATTTATAAAAGTTTGGATTACTCCGCTTAAGAAGGTCGATTTTGAAAGATAGAACTCCAAATCTTAACATTGTATCAGAGTTCGTTAAACTCCAACAAGCAATTCGATCCGATTAAAACTCAAAAAATGAGCACATGAATTTCAAGATTGGTATGTTCAATGCGCCACCATCTTGCAGTGGCATGTGAAGGAATAGAATCTCACATCGAATAAAATATGAAAATATAGACTAATTTATAAATAGATTGTGCTACTCATCTTAATAAGATAGATCTTTTAAGATGAAATGATAATTCTTAACATAGTATCAGAGCTCGTTAGGTTCCAACGAACAATTCGATTCAATTAAGACTACCAAAAAAAATTGAGCACGTAAATTGCAAGATTGATCTACTCAAACGAGTCATCATCTTGAGGTGGCATATTAAGGAATAAAATTCCACATCGAATAAAGATGAAAAACGTAGACCAATTTATAAGAATTTTGGCTATTTCACTTAATAAAGTTGACTTTTGAAGATAGAACTCCAAATCTTAATAAAGTTTTCCTTCTTTTTTAACTATATACACATTCTCTATCAATTTACTATTCAAAAATGCATTCTCAAATTATTACTGGACTCAAACATGCTCTAAGTAATAAAGCAAGAAAGACTTAAAAATTAATTATTTTTTTATTTATGAAATTCAGAAACAAGTAGCTTGTTTAGACAATAACGTATTGAAATAATTCTTGCTTGAGGTGAATAAATCAACTCGGTGAACGAGTCTTAGCCCCTATTTGGGATCCATTATAATGAATTTTTGGGGATAATGCATTTGGAGTTTTTTTTTTTTTTGAAGAATGTATAGTTGAGAATGAAAGAAAAATTTAGAATTTGCGTGTAATATTATTTTATTAAAGAATACATGATTAAAATAAAAAGACGAAAAAATGTATTAAAATATAATGGAGACCAAACATGGGCTTAATTTGCCCCTTTTAAAGAGTGATTTTTTTTAAAAAAAAATTGTACAAATATAACTGAGAACTAGAATGATTATTCGTGTATTAAAGTTTTGAGTGTCATTTAATTATTTTTTAAAATTGGGTTAATTTCTTTTTCCCTACTATTTAACTAAAATACAAAAATGAAACTTATAATTAATTTAAAGCCAAAAAAAAAATTATATTCACTATTTTTTATTTTTTTATTTCTTTGATTATCTACAATGGATAAATCGGGTTAAGTCCACCAATAATCACTAAACCTTATACTTACTGTCATCATGGTCACTCAATTTGATTTTGTTTCACCATGACCACCCAACTTTATACTTAGTATCGCCATGATCGCCAAATTTGATTTTATTTCACTATGGCCGCCCAATTTCATTAATGTTTCACCATAGTCATCCAGTTTCATATAAAATTTTACCATGGTCACTCAACTTTTTTCATCATTCTCATTAATTTTAAAAGGGATAAAACAATAATTTGTACTATTATATATATATAATTGACAAAGAAACAAAAATAAAAGTTATTTTTTATTTTAAAATAAGTTTTTATTTTATTTTATTTTTCTAAGTAATGTTTAAAAAAAAAACTTTAATTTTTTTCCTAAAATGAGTTTTTATTTTCTATTTAATGCAAAGTTACCGTTTTATCATTTTTAAAATCACTAAATACAAAGTTGGATAGTCACGGTGAAACAAAGTCAAATTTGGCGACAATGATGATACTAAATAGAAAGTTGGGTGACCATTTGTAGATTGAATCTATGGATAATCATTTAATAAGCTCATGTTTGGTACACATTAAAAATTTTATTTTCATTTTTCTACTCATTTTTAATCACACGTTCTTCGATAAAAAAATATTTTCTATCATATCAATAATTTTTTTTTTTTTAAAACCACATATTTTTCATCAATCTACTATTTCAAAATACATTCTTTCAAAATAATGTTGTTCAAACACACCCAAGATAAATAATATTTAACGTGAATCCTGTTTGGCCAAAATAGAACTTAAAAAGAGGGCATTTCCATCTGCAATGCTTTTTGTTCTATTTTCAATTTTATAGCTCTCCTTTTGTGTTCCAATAGCAAAAACAAAATTTACCTTTTTAAAAGATTGAAATCAGTCAATTGAACAGACTAGACCACGGCCCCTCCCCCGTTGAGCTCGACTACTAACCATAGACAACTTCTGCCAATTTTATTTTTTTTCATTCTCGACTGAGTTCGAGTAGAGGACTTGCTTTCTCGACCATATGGTCAAGTAACATTTCATTTCTCTTATTTATTTATTCATTTTTTGCTCTGCTCAATCAACGTCGAGTATAGCTTCTTTTACTCAAACCTTTTCGAGTATATCCACTTTTGTTTTACTTTGTCCAACTCGACTCGTGTACAGTTGAGTAGATTCAACTCATTCCCAGTTGATATTTTTATTAAATTGAATAATAGTTTTAATTCCTAGAGTTTAAAAAATAAAAAAAAAAAGTAAATGAATATGTGATTTTCTGGTACAAAATTATTTTCAAAGACTAAATTGGAAATATTGTAGTATATAATTGATTTTAGATTAATTGACGCAGACGGACCTAAAAAGTAAAAAATATTTTTTCTATAATTGACGAGTAAGAATAGTCTGTAGTTGACAAAATAAAATAAAAACAAGAATTAGCGCAAAAATAAGTCACTTCTTTCCAGAGACGGAGCTAGAGGGGGGCAGACCGCCGCCCCCCCAACATTGTCCGCGGTACACTATTTCTAGTGAATTTGTAATGTATTTGTCAGTTTCGCCCCCCCAAGATTTTGACTCGCCCCAAAATTTTGAA
>CAIGRO010128996.1:0-14861 GCA_903798355.1 Fraxinus baroniana
AAGTACTATATTTTATTTATTATTTGAAAGTCCAATTTTAATAGCTCGAATCTAAATTATTTAGCCAATTCACTAAAACCCAATTTGAAAATCCTTACAGCCCAACTTTCAATCTAGCCCATTTAAGCTCCTAGGGATTGTGCCCTAAATTATTACTATTCAAATATCACTCATTTCCTCCCCCTTCCTCACATTTCACAACAACCATTTTTGGTAAGAACCTCCACCTCCCTCAAATTTGGTAATCCATGTTGAAGCTATAACATCAATTTCTAGCACCAATAACATCAAATTTGGATACCAATGTTGATGCTAGATCATCAATTTCTAGCACCAACACCACCACCTCCTTAGCTAAACCGCCATCACTTCGAGACCAAGCTCACTACCCAAACCATCACTACCAACACTACCAACAACCCCACCTTAAACTACCAAGCTCACCGACGAGGCCAACACTACCAACAAAACCTCAAACCACCATCACTCTCAAGACCAAACTCACTGCCCTAAAACCCATTCACGCTACTGCCCACCAATCCCAGCCGAATCGCCACAGCCGACCGAACCACCACTGCCCGAACCCACTTCAAACCATCTAACCACTACTCCACCCCTAAAATCAACGCCAATAGAACCCCCATCGCCAAGTCCTCCACCTCCAAGCCCCTCGACCGCAAGAAGAAAATCACAAACCCGACGCACTCCTTTAACCCAAACACCCAACCCTTTACCTACGTTTCGGCGCAACCACGCGACGGTGGCGCTGACCCCGTTCGTCGACGAGCTAATTGGAGAAGGGACACCCCCTTTTTCCTTCTCCCCGTCGCTACTTCTCTCTCTCGCCTCTGTAATTCGAGAATGAGAGAGGGAGAGAGAGAAAGGGATGAGATATTTAGTTAATTTTAAATTTTAGAAATTACCCTTTTACCCCTAAGTTTTAAAGTGTTTTATTTCAGTTCCAAGGTTTTAGTTATTAATTAATTAAATCCCTATTTTAGAAAAAAGTTTAAATTTCAATCCTTAAATTCATATTTCAGCTTTAATAAATTTTCAATTATGTCCCTAATTTCTAAAAGTTTAATTTTAGTTTTAATAAATTTCAATCATGTCCCTAATTTCTAAAAGTTTAATTCCAGTCATTAAACTTTTTATTTTTAGTTTTAATAAATTTTCAATTAATTCCCTAAATTTTATTTTATTATTTCTAAAACTTTTAAAATTCGAAATACTAATTCAATAATTATTTCCTATTTTTGGCTAGACGAAACGTACAGACCATTAAGAGTTTGAGGTTACTTTTCGCTCCACTTTTTACGTGACTCGAGATAGATTGGGGTAGACTCACCCCCATTAATTAGTTTAAATTATAATTGCATGTATTTCATAGACTTTACGTGATTTATATGTTTTAATTGCATAAAATGAGAATATCTCTTATGAGATAAATGATGTTGTTATGTTTGTCATAACTTATATGCTTTAATACATGAGAAGAGATGAGAATATCTCTTATGAGATCGATGATGTTATGCATAACTTATGTGCTTAAATGTATGAGATGAGACTACCCACAACCCATGATTTTAAAGAGCATATGATTTATTTTAAGAAACGAGCCTATGATGTTACGGTATATATTGTATAATTATGTGTTCAATTATTCTGTAAATTAATTATCGGCGATGAGTCTACTGAGTATTTCATCGAAATACTCATTTTGTCATTTTAACAACATTTGTAGAATTCAGAGACGATCGAGTCTGATGGGGCAGTGGTGGCATGATTTAATGGATGAAGTTATTTAAGTTTTAAAATTTACGCATTATGAACTTATTTTTGTTATTCCCGTTATTTCAAACTTGAGTTTATGAAGTTTAAACGATTTTCTTAAGTTAATCAAATGAATTTTGTTTCCAATGATGTTTACTGTTATAAATATGATGTTTTAAAAGTTAGTTATTTTCGCAAATTTTTTTTATTAAAATCACGACTTATGAGGATAATGTAGCAATTCGGGTTCACAGAACTCGGGGCGTTACACTGGAGGAGTTGTTGCAACCTCAGATTCTGCTCTGACCGAAGTGGTATGGGTTGACAACTCTTGTGGAGAGCTATTGCAACGCGAAGCTGTTGCGGTCGAAGCGATAGGAGCTGTTGCAACATCTGATTCTACTATGGCCGAAGTGATATAGGTTGACAACTCTTGTGGAGAACTGTTGCAATGCGAAGCTGTTGCGGCCGAAGCGATAGGAGTTGACAACTCTGGAGGAGTTGTTGCAACATCAGATTCTACTCTGGCCGAAGTGATATAAGTTGACAACTCTTGTGGAGAGCTATTGCAACGCGAAGTTCTGAAGGGAGACGATAGCTATGAAGAGACAATCTTGAATTTCGTGCCACGATTTGAAGGTTTTCACGTCTTCCCAAGACACATAAAGGGGGCATCGCTGCTTCCAAGATACGTCTCCTTTGTCATAAATGGTAATGATGGCGACGGCTCCCATTTCTTGGGGTGACACGTTTGAGCTGTTCGTGAGGCCCACGGCTTCATCATGGCCGTTCATCTTGTGACTTTGGAATTTAACGGCGATCTTGGAGTCTTAGATTTGGGTGGCCTAGATGTGATTGGACTTAATCCGATAGTTGGAGTGAATCTTAGTATGTCTATAAAAGGTCGATTTCTTCCCTTTCAAAGCTTTTTACTTTTGGAAAAATTTCCAAGATACTCAAGAATCCTTGCATGCTATCTCTTTTGTGTTGTTTCCAGCGACTACCGGTTGCAAACTCTAGTGACCATTGCCAGACTCCGACCAGTGACTAGCGTCGTCTGTTACAGTAGGTAATATTTGAGTATTCTCCAACTTCATTTCCTTTTTCTCAAGATACCTTCGAAAATTTCGAAATGAATAGTGATTCTTCTGTTGTGAGGAGGAGTGAAGAGGGGCACGACGAGGAGAGTTCTGCTCTAAGGAAACCCATACTATTATCTTCGGACGAGCTGAGTAGGGCCATTAGGGCCGGAGAGAACATTTGGAAATGGCCAACTCGCTCGTAGACACTTCAGTTCAATGGGGGCTTCAAAATACCCTTCCAAAATTACAACGGAGATACTAGAGAGGTGTATGGTCATTTTTAGGATCCCTCATAACATAGAATTGATCGTACCTGAGCCCCACGAAAGGGCCTATTATCCGAGGTCGGGATGTATGGCTGTAAGTGAGAGTATTCTTAAGGCCGGCCTTAGACTTCTCTGTCACCTGTTTTTTAGGCTAGTGGGGACGTGGATGTTGTGGCGACGGGAGAGCATAGGGGCAGATATGCCATTTAGCGTGTTTTATTCCATTTTTATGTCGAAGTGTGTGGCTAGAGGAGACAAGACTAAGGGCTGGTATTATATGGCGCCCTGGGAGTCTCACTTCCCTATTATCATTGGGTTATCCTCTTCTGTCAAAGGTTGGAGGAGTCCCTGGTTTTGGGTTGTCGGGAGGTGGGATACTATGGAGGGCGATCCCATGGCGCCTCTTACCGTTCCCACATCGTACTCAACCTTCATTAAGTTTATTTTCCGAGTTGATTTCACTTGTATTTTTGCTTATGATTCTAATATATCTTACTTGTAGGCTCCCTTCTGAGGTGTGAAATAATCGAGGAGGACTAGGGCATAATAAGTCAGCTCTATCAGACGCCTCCATTGGAGAGGAGTTTTAAGGACATTATCGACCAAAATACTCACTTCATTTTACACGGGTTGATGTCTAACCAAAGTGAGTACTCGCTTCAGCTCTTTTATGCTTTTGCCCTTATTGATGAATATTACCCTTTTATGTTTTGTTTGCAGCGGACTTTGCCAAGAAGAAAGTGTCGAGGCTCGATTTTGCCATGATCCACATATCAATGGTGGAGGTAAAGGCATTGAGAACAAGCTTGACTATGTACAAGAAGCAGTTGAAGCGTCTGTTTACTATTATCAAGGATGGACAACAGCCTTCGTTAAGAGAAAGAAAAGAGTCGGCCCATCTGGGTCCACTGCTTCGGCTCTATCTGGTACATTCGCTTCTCTTTCTGATGTTGGGGTGATCGTGGTGGCCTCTTCATCCATTGCTCAGGCCATTATACCAATAACTGCCTATTTTACAGAGGAGCCGATGAGAAAGAGGCCTACCGTTGTTCCAGCTCGGGGGTAAAGCTACTAATTTTTCGGGGAGCAAGGACAAAGACCTCCCCGAGGCAGTGCTAGATATGCTCCCTCTGGAGACTGCCTCTGCTGCGAAGGTACACAGCAAGTATTGGACCATGGACTGGGCTAACCACGCTACCTCTTGCGACATCGAGGACCTTTTAGCTGCCAATAATGTTTGTATAGTTAGAGCTCTAAGTCTTGGGACAGCAGCAGAGGATCTGGTCAGAGGCCTCCGAAAAAAGAACGATGACCTGGAGAAGAGGTTGGAGGCCTCATTAATTGGGAAGCTGAGATGGAGAAAGCAAAAAAGGAGGTTGAGCTAGCGGAGGATAAAAGGACTGAGGCAAAAGTGAAGCTCGACTCGACTGAGATACAAGTTAATCGGTTGAAGAATGAACTGCACAAGTCGGCTTCATAAGTTGGTCGCTTTGACCAAGAGGATCGACTAGTCTAACGAGTATCAAAGACTCGCCTTCGAGGCCCTTGAGGGGGCGAACAAAGAGAAGGCCGAGTTGAAAAAACTCACTGAGGCCCAGGCTGAAGAGATTGATTCTCTAAAAGCAGAGGTGAAAACAATTGGTGAGGCGACAGTCCAAAATTATAAGGACAATCTTGATAAAACGCCAGAGTATAATCACTTCGTCAATTTCTGGACGTCTTGGGCTACCAAGAGATTATGTCCCGCTTACGTGAGAGGCACTCGGATTTGGACATCGAATTTCTCGAGGAAGAATTCGGTGGTCCCACTGGTGGTTGGCCACCAACCGAAGTAGAGGTCAAGAGGAGGTTCCCCAAGAAGAGGTCGGGGAGGAGCAGGACAAAGCCCCTGCCATTGTGGACTTAGATTAGGGGTTTTGTAACTTCATTTCCCGTGTAATGGCTTCGGCCTCTCTTTTGTGATTAATAAAGTCTGCTTCCAAGTATTGCCGTTTCTATTTTTTTCCATTTTATTGCTTAAGTACTCACTTCTTCCAACACTACTTCGGATGTGTAATAATAGTAAATTACCGTGTAATCACATAGTATCGATTCTAATCACTTGATAAGATGGACGAAGCTAATGAATAACAAAGTAAATCGCATCGGCTTGCTTAACCACTTTAATAAAATGGAAGAAGCTAATGAACAATCAAGTCACATCGGCTATGCTTAACCACTTGATAAAATGGAAGAAGCCAATGAACAATCGAGTCGCATCGGCTATGCTTAACCACTTGATAAAATGGAAGAAGCCAATGAACAGTCCAATCATTCTGACATGCAAGTCTTGTTTCATCAGAGATGGTACCCGCACTGCCTCTAACTATGCAGATATCCTCGGGGGTGACCCCTCTAGAGGGGCCTGTACCTCGATAAGGTTGTTTGATGAATGTATTTTCTGTTTCATTAGAGACGACAGCCGCACCACCTATGATTTCATGGATATCCTAGGGGGTGACCCCTCTGGAGGGGTTTGCACCTAGGCAAGATTGTTTGATGAATGCACTTTCTATTTTATCAGAGATGGTACCCGCACCGCCTCTGATTTCACAGACATCCTTGGGGATGACACCTCTGGAAGGGCTTGCACCTCAACAAGGTTGTTTGAAGTTTGTGCACTTGACTGCTTCATCAAAGATGGCACTCGCACCACCTTTGACAACACAGACTCTTCTTGGAGATGACTCTTTAGGGAGAGCTTGCACCTCGGCAAGGTTGTTTGAAGTTCGTTGGTGCAAGAACGAATATTTCATTCATTTGATTACGAGGTTTATAAGGTTACACGCTTCCTACTAGTAATACTTCCTTAGATGCTCAATATTCTAAGGGTGAGGCATCGCCTTTCCTTCTAGATCTTCCATGGTGTAAGTGTCGGGCCGAATTTCCCAAACTATCTTGTATGGGCCCTCCCAATTTGGCCCTAAAGTCCCTATGCCAGGGTCCTTAGTTGAAGGAAAAACCTTGCGGAACACCAAGTCATCGATGCGAAACATTTTCTTCCTCACTTTGGCGTTATAGAAACACATTATCTTACGCTGGTAGGAAGAGAGTTTGACCTGAGAGTCATCTCTCTTTTCTTCAAGAAAATCTAGGTCAAGTCCCCTCAGCTCATCATTTGTCACTTCATTGAAGTCCATGCGACGAGGAGAAGGAACGAACTTCTACAGGGCTTATGGCCTCGGTTCCATAAGTCATGGAGAATGGAGTTTCCCCAGTGGTTATTTTACAAGTAGTTCTGATGGCCCGAGGACCTGGGGGAGTTCATCTACCCAGGCTCCTTTCGAGGCATCTAGCTTCCTTTTCAGGGTGAGCTTTATGGTTTTATTGACTGTTTCAACTTGGCCATTCACCTGAGGATGATGAGGTGAAGAAAAATGCTTTCTAATTCCTAGATCATCACATAAATCTCGAATCTTTCTGTTGTCGAACTGTTTGCCATTATCTGAAACTAGGGAGTGAGGTATGCCGAATCGACATATGATGTTCTTCCCAAGAAACTTGGAAGTATTTACTTTAGTAATTTTGGACGGAGTCTATGCTTTTACCCACTTTGTAAGTAATCAATTACAACTATGGTGAAGCGTGGGTTTGCTCTTCCTTTGGGCAGGGGGCTAATGAAATCCATGTCCCATTTGGCGAATGGTCAGGGGCTGGTTACAACGATAAGCTCTTGAGAGGACAACCTTTGTACATTGGAGAAGCATTGACACTTGTCAAATTTTCTCACAAATTTAATGGCATCCCTTTTAAGAATTGGTCAATAATATCCTTACCGGAGTATTTTGTGTGCAAGGACTGGTCTGCTGGAGTGATTTCCACAAACGCCTTCATAAACTTTCCTTAGGATGTAATTCTTCTCTTCTCTCCCAGCGCATCTGAGGAGGGAAGATGAGAAACCGCATTTATACAGAATATCATCTTGTAGGATGAAAGGAGCAGCTCTTTTCTGAAGCCCTCGAGCCTTGATTTTATCCTCCGACAAAGTTTGTTCCTTTAGATAGGCCAAGATTGGTAGCATCCATGGTGGTGTACTCTCAATCCACATCAGCTCTTCTCCTTTCTTGATGGACAGCTCAGCTAGGTGCTCAATCAGTACTACTTTGAGCAATTCTGAATCTTTGCTACTGGCCAATTTTGAAAATGTATCCGCATGGGAATTCTCCTGACGTGGCACCTGAATCAGTTCAAACTTTTCAAAGTCAGGCAAGGAATCCATTACCAGCTTTAGATAGGCCACCATGTGTTTGTCCTGGCTACAAAGTTCCCATTCACTTGGTTTACCACCAATTGCGAATCGCTACTGATAATTACTCTCTTCACTTTTAGTTCTTTTGCTAGCTGAAGTCCTGCCAGGAGGGCCTCGTATTCAGTCACGTTATTGGAACCCTTGAACCCAAGCCTAACGGCACAGTTCAACTTCTACCCCTCTGGGCCTTCCAGAACAACCCCCCGGAGCCTGTTTTTCCTGAGGAGCCATCAACAAAGATATTCCAAGTGGGGGGGGTTCCGCTGGCTCCATATTCACCTCAATTTTCGAGGCCTTAGCAAATTCGGCCAAAAAATCAGCCAGAGTTTAATCCTTGATTGTAGTCCAGGGAATGTACATTATATCAAACTCACTAAGCTCAATGGCTCACTTCAGTAGTCGCCCCGAAGCTTCTGGCTTCTACAGGACTTGCCTTAACGAGAAATTCGTTAACACGTGAATGTTGTGGGCCTGAAAATAGGGCCTCGACTTTCGAGAGGCGGTGACTAATGTAAGAGTCAATTTCTCCATATCCGGATATCGCACTTTAGTGGGTAGTAAAGCTTTGCTTACATAATATACTGGCAGCTGGTCCGTTTCTTCTTCTCGCACAAACACCGAACTAATTGAATCTTCTACCACTGCCAAGTATAGTAGCAAAGGTTCTCCTTCTTTGGGTTAGCTGAGGAGAGGTGTTTGTCCCAAGTAGTTTTTCAACTCCTGGAATGCCTCTTCGCATTCTAGGGTCCATTGGAATTTCTTATTCCCTTTGAGGATCTTGAAGAAGGGCAAGCACTTTTCAATGGCCCTCAAGATGAAGTGATTAAGTGCGGCTACTCTACCAGTGAGCCGTTGCACTTCTTTGGGCTTCTATGGTGACCTCATCTCAATCAGAACCTTGATTTTCTCTGGGTTGGCCTCAATTCACCTCTAATTTACCAATGTAACCTAAGAACTTACCTGAGGCCACGCCAAATGCACATTTAAGAGGATTCAGCCTCATAGGGTACCTTCTTAATGTTTGGAAAGCTTCATCCAAGTGTTTAATGTCTTCTCTAGCTCGAAGGCTTTTCACTAGCATGTCATCAACATAAACTTCCATGGATTTCTCAAGCTGATCAGCAAACATTTTGTTGACTAACCTTTGGTAGGTAGCCCCAGCATTTTTCAGATCGAAGGGCATCACCTTGTAGCAGTAAAGCCCCCTATCAGTGATGAAGGAGGTGTTCTTCTCGTCGCCTGGGAACATGGGGATTTGATTGTAGCCGGAATAGGCGTCCATGAAGCTTAGCAGTTCAAGCCCCGTATTTGAATCCACTAACTGGTCGATTCGTGGAAGTAGAAAGCTATCATTTGGACATGCCTGATTTAGGTTGGAGAAGTCAATACAGACCCTCCATTTGCCATTGTGCTTCTTCACAAGAACAGGATTTGAAATCCACTTCGGATAGTTGGCTTCACGGATGAAGCCATTGTTGACGAGCTTTTTTACCTCTTCTTTCAGGGCCTCATACCTTTCGGCATTCAAAGCTCTTCTCTTCTGACTATGTGGGGTGTAGTTTGGATCAATTTGCAAATGGTGGCAGCTGATTCTAGGGTCTATCCCAACCATGTCTTCATGTATCCATGCAAAGACGTATGTGTTCTTCCGTAGGAAGTCCTTCAATTCTTCCTTAGCCTCTTCTCCTAATTCTTTGTCGACCTGCAAAACCTTAGACACATCCCGTAGGTCTACTGAGAATGTTTCCAGTTCCTCCATCAGGGCGGTTTGGGATTCGAATTTAATTATCCTAGTATCCAGTTCTTCCAAGGAAATTTCATGCCTGGCCTCTGCCATGACAGTATCTAAAGTCAGAGGTAGTCCTTCTACAGAGGCCTCTGACATTTCTGCGTCCAATACCATGTTAACTCGAGGTTCTACTTTCTTTAGAGAATTAAGGTAGCATTCCCTAGATCCCATCTGATCACCCCGAACAGTGGTGATTCCACTTTTCGTTGGGAATTTCATGCAGAGGTGATGGATAGAAGTAACTGCCTATAATTCTTTCAGGGCTGGTCTTCCCAGAACTCCGTGATAGGTAGATCGGCGATCAACAACTAAAAATTCCATGAAGTGGTGTGCTAACTGGGGCGGAGCCCCCATTTCAATAGCATAATTTTACCTCTAGGGATGATGCTGTCCTCGGTGAATCCATAGTGGGACGAAGTCATTGGTGTTAGCGTATGATCCACTGTCATCTTATCAAAAGAGGAGCCGAACAGGATGTTGACTGAACCGTCATTATCCACCAGCATTCGTTTCAGCCCATTAAGGGCTACTATGGATCTGATTACCAAGGCATCGCAGTGTGGGAAGTGCACACCTGCCACATCTTCCAGGATAAAAGTAATAGACTCCACAGTTCTGCCCCTCGAAGATTGGCTTACTATATAACTGGCCATGGACGGACTCCTCGCCTTTCTGGTATAGTTCCTCTGAGCATTTTTTTATTTACCTCCTACGTAAGGTCCTCCAATAATAGTATCAATTTCTCAAATGGGCTGCTGTTCGTCGAAAGTAGCTGAATCCCTGCTGGGCTTTTTCCTATCATCATTTCTGTCATTGCATGGCGAGTGTTACCTCGTTTATTCCCTTCGTGGAGGAGCACATCTCAGAATATAATTTTGGTGATGATTATCTCTTGCATTGTGAGGATTGCTTGAGGGTTGGTTCGTATCTCGGCAATCATTTGTGTCGTGGCCGTAATAGTGAGGAAAAGTGCAGTAAAGCCGTAAATCCTCCTGGGGCCTATTTCCAGGCGATCCGCCTCGTCCTCTATTTCTAGAGGTTGAGGATCGTCCAGTGTTCCTTTTTAGATTATCGGACACTGGGTCCAACATTGTCATAGGCCAAAGTTGGCACTGCATTCAGTGTGGCAGTTGCTAGCGTTTGCCCCAAGGTGGGAGCTATAGCATGCCCGGCTTGAGTCCATTTTTAGCTCATTATCTAGGCAGTAGGTCCTCTACCAATTTACCTCTGAGGCAGTGGGAGTCTCTGGGCAGCTCTGTTTCGATGGTCAATCATCTCCTCATTGACAATTTCAACTTTCATCATTTCCACCAATTCGTCATACGTTGAAGGGTTTTTAATTCGGACATCCCTCCAAAACAAGGTGTTCATGTTCAAGCCTCCTTTCAGAGCTGAAATGGCCTCCTTATCTATCACTTGTTCACAGTAAGTAATCTCATTAGTAAAACGGGCGAGGTAGCTCTTTAGAGTTTTCCCTGATGCTTACCTTATATCTTACAGGCACTGTATTGGCGCCTATCTTTCCTTCCTCGAAAGATACTGGTTTAGAAACACCTTCTTCAAGTCTAGCCAGCTTCTTATACTAAAGGTGCCAACCTGCTGTATCACATCTCAGCAGCACTGCCAGGAGTTAGGTGAAAAGCCCTACACTTAAAGGCTGGCTAGGCATCTCTTAGGCTCATCTAGGTTTTGTATTTGTTGAGGTGCTTTTTCGGGTCGCCCTTTCCTTCATACTTAGGAATTTTTGGAGGGACAAAGTTATGGGGCATCGAAAAGGTGCGAAGTTCCTTGGAAAAGTGCTGGTTATCATCATCATCATCATCTAGTTCGAATGATCTGCATGGTTCATCGAAGACGTTTCCATCTGTTGTTGGGTGAGGAGGATGCTGAGAAGTCTCGCCTCTGTCCCCCCAATCTACCACGTGTCACCTCTCTCGCCTCTTTCTAAGCGGAGGGCTTGAGTTTAGTCTTGTGTATGCTCCTGATGGCGAACCGTTTGATAAGTGGGCTGGTTCCTATTTCTAGGTGCCCGCCCAATTCTATCAAAGACACAGGCAGATCTATGGGGCCGCTCTTCATATTTCAGAAGGAAGTTGTCCTCTCCTGCAAGGACGTTGGGAGTGGGAGTGTAGTTGAAAGTGTCCATTCACACTTCCCTTTCAATGGGGGCTTCGCCTTGGGGATTAAAATGAGTCCTTCTGCTTGATTCTGCTTCAGTTCGTCTATGAGCTGATTGTTGAGGATTTTGTGGGGCTAGAAGACCCCCTCAGTTTTGCACTTGCATGAGGAGCTCTTGCATGGCAGCATTTTGAGTTGCAATGTTCCTCATGTTTGCAGCCATGGTAGCCACTTCAGCGGTGAATTGGGCTATTCTGTTACCTCTGCGATACCCGTGATGGGGTCGCTAGTATATCACATTTCTAGAAATTTCCTCGTCAGAGATCTCTCTTGTCCTCCTTGTGTCCTCCTTGGGTTCACACCTTTGCCACTAGATTTCATGATCCGAAGTGGAAAATTTTTTCTTTTGAGCTGAGCTTGGTGTACAGCTGGTCCTTTTTTCAAGAATCGAACCCTTTTTCAAGGGGAGATATCAACCGGATACTTGAACAAGCTTTTGGTGGGAAGATTCGTGGTTTAAGTAAGTTTCCCACAGACGGCACCAATCTGTTGATCTCGAAAAATGGCTCCGACGTGGCCCATAGAAAAAGTCTTCAGATCAACTCTTCCCTACACACGTAGCATGGCGTCAGTCACACAGCCTTTCCCAGAGGGATTGGGAGCGGTTGCGAGCACTCTGACAGTCAAATCAGTTTATGTTCAATCAAAAAAAGTTCACCGATGGTGGAACACTCATGGGAAAACGGATGGTAGAAGTGCATCATGATAAAGGTGCTAATGTGTGGGGGAGAGAAATGTTACTCAGGTTTGCCATATTTGTTGGAAAGAGTGGGATTCGACCCCTTCTTCGAGCACAAGTAGGGTATATTTATACCAAGGGTGTGAAGAGAAGAGCCGTGGGATGAGGATACACATATTATCAAATCATCGGGGCTCATCTTATCATAGGTGTCAATCTATCTTTCCATAGGTTGGCTTGGTATTGAATGTTTCTAACAAAAGTAGTTGGATTGATCGTTTGGGTCCTGCCACACGTCCTATCAGTCAGAGATTTGACTTTGAGAAGATCTTTATATATTTATTGGGGCAAGGCGAGGCAGAGGTGGAGTCGTAGAAGCGGAGTATAGGCCATTGCATCTGCGGTGTATCACATCTGTCTAGTTCGTGTCGCTTCGGCTTTTGCAGTCAGCTCGTCCCATGCTAGCCTCGGCTGCCGCGTGGCGCGGTGCAAACCATCCCCTGTTGACATGCGGCAGGTGAGGTGGCGGGCCTGACTCAGACCCGTAACAGACCCTCTAAATCTTTTTTTGGTTCATCTATTTTGCTAGTTCTATGGTTCATTTTGGCGATTTCTTATTTTAAATTGTGTTCTCCTTCCAGTAATAATATTTGGAAAATCGTTCTGTTTTTAATTTTACATTCCTTTCACTGACTTTTGAATCTGATATTAATTGATTTTGTTTGGATTTCATACGAATAAGTTGTAATGGTTTTTGCAAATTTCCTGTTTCCATAAATTCCAAAGCTTTTTGAGATTTTGTTTTCTTGTTTTGTATACAAATTTACTATTTTAATTTGCAGACTTCTACTTTCTTGACAAATTTGGAAAATAAGAATTCAGTAGCCTGATTGGCTTTGTGACTTGTTCATATAAAATAAAAACTCAAAGGCTGTTAAAGGAACTTTAAATCCTACTTTCTTGACAATTTTGCAAAATCAGAGTGAAATCATGGTAAAAAGATTATCATGCCAAACGTAATTATCGTTTTTCAATGCTTTGCCCTGTGTCATATGTAAAAGATAATCAGCTATATATGTCAAAAAGAATATAGTTCTAATAATTTTGGCTAATTTATACTCCTCCTTTGTGGATTGGGACTTAAATGCTTTATTTTAGTTTCAAGATTGTTTGTGAATAGTCTACCCTTGAAGTCCAGACGCGTGCTACTTACTATAATTTGACCATACTGGAAATTTGTAAAAGAGAAGGAAATCACGTATTGCGGACTTTGTTCATGGTTCAGATCGACTAGGTATTACATAATTACCTCATTCCAAGTCAAAGAAATCTAAAAAAAACTACATCCGAGTTTTGGGTCGATAAAGTTCGAACATCCTAGTGAAGTCTCTATATTTGCTTTGGGGCCTCTGTTGAATTTGACGCAAGTAAGTCATGTTTTCTCTATTGCTTTTCATCCTGGAAAATCCCCCCATGTTTGATAGGTTCCCAGATGCATAAAAAACCTTTAAAATAGTAAATAGATAGAATATATTTTGTTCCAATTACAAATTTTATGCCCTAATATCTTTGGTCACTAATTAGAGTTTTGAATTTTTTTAATTTACATTATTTTACAATATAATATATTGCTATTAGTATTTGATGTGAGATGGAACATTGATAAGTGTATTTTATTAGGAATGGAAAAAAAATCCGTTCAACCCGATACTCGTGAAGTACCGCCCTGAAGGGGGCGAAGATTACCAGCCTAATCGGGTAAACGTGGCAAGAATCAGTACCCCCGAAGTGGGTACAGGCGAGTACGGGAAATATAATCCCTGTCCCGTTTAAAGTTAATTTCAAATTTAAGTTTTTATGGAACAAAAATAATAAATTTATCATCATTTTTTTAAAAAAAAAAAACATAAGTTGTTTTTAACAAATTATTAAAAAATTAGTAAAAAATTAATAATATTTACTAATTAAAAACATGAAAAAAAAAATTAAAGCAAAAAATAAAATAAATAAAAAATGAAACCAAAAAACAAATGGGATGAAAATGGGGCAGGGGAGCTTGCCCCGTCCCGCTTTAGTGGGAATGGGAGACCCATCCTGCTTTAGTGGGGATGAGGCAATGTAACAAAAATACTCGACGCGAAGGAGGTGGGAATGGACGACCCTTCCCATACCCGCCCTGTTGTCATCCCTATATTTGATACACTTATTCGGGGTTCTAAAATATCGATATTTGATAGTTTATTTAATAAAATATATCCTAAATTTTTGTATTTTATCTTATATAGGTAAAAACCCAATGGTTGAACGAAGAAATCAAAAGAAAGAAGCGAAAATTGATGAAAAAATGGAAAAATTCAAAGTTTGAGGACCAAATTACAAATATTCAATAGTTTATTCGGACCAAAAGATGATACTTGAAAGATTTTTAGGAGACAATTGGATGGAATTAAAAATCAAAAAAGAATGAAATATGATCAAAATATTATCGAAAGCAATTTCAATCGCACAAGTTATATTTCAGATTTTTAGTCGAATATTGATACCAATTTTTGGTAGAGTAAACGTGCGAATTGGAAAATTCTATTTTCATCAAAGTTTTAGCCATTTGAGTTAGCTTTCTAAAGTACTTGAAGAGATTCAAAATTTCAACATTCATCTTCATCTTCTCAATTTATCAAAAATTCGGGTTATATCTTTTCACTTAAATATGATTTCTTGTAATTTCAATATGTTAGGCTAATATTATACATTGCTAAGATGAGATAAACCATCGTTATGATATTTTAGTTTTTAATTAATTATTTGG
>CAIGRO010129013.1:0-16416 GCA_903798355.1 Fraxinus baroniana
TTTTTCCCATTCAAGTTCCTACTTTTATGATGTTTATCAATTTTTTCATAAAAAAATATTTTTCAAAAGTTGGTCACGTGGCCAAGACCCCATTTGGGCCCTGTGGGTTTGGATGAAGGCAGGTCCTACATTGATGAGGAAAAAATCCTTCAAATTCTCTCACCTAGCTCCAAGTTTATAAATTTATGGAAGAGTTTTTTACATTGATGAGCAAATCTATGATGAAAGCATGGCTAGTGGAAAAATATCTTGGTTGGTTTTTTCACATGTAGGAGGTATTTAATGGAATTCATTAAAGATAGGTTCAAACCGACGATGGAATCATATCCAATCACTGCCACATGGGAAAAAAATCGTAGGAGTTAGAAGAGGAGCAAGACTTCTCAGGTCCACGGTACCGTAATTAGCCTCTTTCGTCAACTCGTGTGAATTTATCCGTTTGCTAATATTACGACGTAAAACAACTATGGATAATGCAAAATCTTAGGTTCCCTTTTTATTGTTCAACAATTAAAATAAAATTACGTAGATCCATAATTATCATGTGCCTAACTCTAAGGGGTGACAATGAGAATGACAACGACGATATTAATACAAGAGTAATGTTATTTATCCTCAGTATGGTTACAAACACAGTGTGGATGGTTCTAAGTGATAGGTTAAATGAAATGTGAAATTAAATGACTTATTTAATTTCACCTATCATTTAACGTCATATTAACTGTGTTTGTAAATTCAGTGGTGATGAATATCATCACTCTTAATACAATTTAAGGAAATTGGCTGACGGGATATGGGATGCCTGCGGTGTGAAAGCATGGGGGGATTCACAGGTTAGGTATCCGTGACAATCATTTTCATTACTATTTCCTTATCATTTCATGCAATTTGGAATTTACTAAAGTCATAGTGATAGTGAAAGGCAAACACACATTTCAATGTCCCTAAAGTTCCTTTATAATTAAAAATATAGACAACATAAGGTACATATTTGTCTACGGAGTTACATGGATGCAGACACTAGAATCGATATTGGGATTGTGGAGCGAGGAGCTGAGACCATGATGGGCTTGCGGCGGCGGCTGCTTTGACAATGAGAATGGTCGCGAATTTATCCCAGGAGAGTCGGAGACTGTAGCTATAGCTCTCCGAGAGGGCCTGTTATTAGCTATGCTTTGTTTTCGGTACTTCTGCTGCTACTGCCCTACCACTTGGAGCTGGGTAGACTGTTTTCAGCTTTCATTGCAACTTTAATTTATGTGCTTTGTGCAGAACTGCAGATCAATCTTAAATTTCTAAAACTTGGTGGTAAACCTCTCAATCTTTGATAACATTGTAGACTTATTCCCTATGCACAAGGTAAATTTGTACAAAGTCTCGATTAGTTTAAATAAATGTAAAAAGTTCCAATCGATATAGGCCACTCATATGATGGAAAGTCGACCATAAACCTAAAAAGTTGAAAGAGACCCATTTAATTAGAACAAGAAAAGATATTTAAAGATAGAAGTGTTTGATGGAAAATTTGTTCAATGAGGATACGATATTTTCTTTTGGCTTTGTTTTGAATATGCAAAGCTCAGGTGTTTATAAAATTTCAGTTTTTGATCAAATTCACTCCAACCAAAACACTTGGAATTTGAAGTGATTCACGTTGGAGAAGGTAGCCATATGGATTATCTACATGTAGCACTCCGATAGACGTCTTCATTGGCTAGTTAGTTCTTCGGACGCCTTTTTGGCAAGTTGAGCATGATAGACATTCATGCTCCAAATTGAGGGAGGGAGGGAGGGAAGTATTATGCAATAATAATATTGGAGGAAAGATTTGATGGGCACGCATTGATCATATATGCTAAAAGGAGAAATTTATCTCATCAAGTGGTGGAATTAATATGCAACAGTCACGCACCATTTCTCTACCTGACTTGGCATTCGATTTATTTTATTCCCTATAGAAAATCATCCTTGCTTCTATATTATTTCACAAATTTTACTTATATAAAAATAACAGGAAAATCCGTCCAAGAAGACCATTTGCTTCGTCAATTGCAGCAGCCCTCCTCGATTAATCATTGCTCCTCTTCGGGCAGTTTTATTCTCTGTGTCCAAGAATCCTCATGTAGGGTTAGCTGACCGCGGGGGCAGCACTGGGCTGATTGTGCAGGGGGCAGCACTTGGCTCTAGCCCAGTGTTGCCCAAACACATGTCCAGTAAAATATCCCAATCAAATGAAAACATTTCTTAAATTTAGTCCATAGCTCACCATCAATTAATCTCACTTAGCTTAGACCAACCCAGTTTTTAAAACCAATTTTTTTGTTTTTAACTTTTTGGCCCCATTATTTGTTTCATTTTTAGCCCAAAATAAGACCCAACCCCTCCCATTAATTTGAGAAATTGAAAACCAAATTGAAATTTTCAAATCGTTTTAACCCTAAATCTTTCCGTATCCACCAGCCTATTGGAGCTGTCGATGCAGCTATAGTAGACTATAAATATTTTCATATTTGACTTTTTATGTCATGATTCCCATTGTAAAGTACGAGACTTGAATCCCACATCGAAAACATAGGCTTTTGATGTGTGGTTTATATAGATTAAGGCTTTACAATTTCATCAACTAGCTTTTGAAGTATATATAGTTCTATCAAAGATCTAAATCAATGATATATCAGATTAGGCAACCCGTCTCTCAATTGCAATCAAGCAGTTTGCATGGTGACGTCGACATGCATTGTTCGTCCGAGACTAGTCATGGATTAGCGTAAATTCAGTCCAAGTGGCTAGTCATGGACTAGTGTAAATTCAGCCTGAGTAGACGCATGGATCGTGAAGTGTGGTTGATTGTCATGATTCTAATTGCAAGATATGAGACTTGAATTTCACATCGAAAATATGTGTTTTCGGTAGGTGGTTTGTATAAATCAACTTTAACAACTATCTTTGATGTTTGGCTCTCAAGAGCTATATAATCTTATTAAGCTCGTGTTTGGGTTCCATTAATTCTAAAATATATTTTTCTCTCTATTATTTTTAACAATATATTCTCCAATAAAGTGATATTACATGTAAACTTAGAAGTTTTCATTATTTCTTAACTGCGCATTCTCCCAAAAAAAAAAAAAATACTATTTCAAAACTCATTTTTTTATCCAAAATGGGGCTCCAACAACGGCTTACTTCTTTCCCTGAAAATCTGTGAAGAAACCCAAACAGTCTGTTGGTTTGTCTAAAGTTCTGTGTCGGCCCAGACCCAGTCATTTTGTTTGCCTTCTTCCATCACAAGAGGCTGCGTTATTTGTTGGGTTTTTGATTATTTGAATAATGGACTGTGAAAGTTTTTAATGACGTGATAATTGGATATGTTTGGTTTTGATAACTGTGCAGTTGGCCTTTAACAAGAATACATAAAGCTATCTCCATAATTATGGGTTCTAAATTTTGCAGGTGAAATTTATGTAAGCAGTTGAAATTTATGCTCCTTAAGTTGATTTAGGATTCTTAGATTTAGTGTCAGATTGTTGACTAGTTATAATATCGTTGAATTGTTAGATAAGTAGTTGGGTTGTAGCTAGTGGATTGTTTTTAGAATGTTGAGATAGTTGAGTGTTTTTTTTTTAGATTTTAAGTACCTAATGCACGGAATTGGTTGCAAGTAAAATGTTTTGAGAGTTACGTTATTTTGACTAGATTGATTTGTCTAGTATTAACACTACTTGTTTCAACAGCGATTGTGGAACTAGCGTTTTCAACAATGAAACATATGAAAACCAAAATTCGTAACAAAACGGATAATAGTTTTCTTGTTCATTGTATGTCACTTTACATTGAACGAGAATTTACTTTGAATTTAGATTTAAACTCTATTATAGATGAATTTCATGTCGTAAAACATCATTGGTACAACTGTAATAGGTCTATATAACGGTTTGTTTGTTATATATAAATTTTATTTGTATATTAACTTTTTTTAAAAAAATTTGCCCCCCTTTAATTCCCGGCTCCATCCTTGAGCTGACCCCACAAAAAATTTTGAGTTTTTTTTTATCAAATAATTGTGATTTCTACTCAATTCATCTACACCAACCGAAAACGTTTTTCTCCATCTTAATGCCAAATGTCACAAAATCCTCAATGGTTTGAGCCACACTATTGGGTTGGAAATCAACGATTGAATGATAATCTAATTATACTATTGAAGACAATGAAATTGACAATAGTGATAACGATATAATTATATGACGATTTCAAAGTATGATACACATGTAGGCTTAATTCTTGACCTTCCAATAACAAATGTTTAGCTCCGCAAAAGATCGACTTACAACAATATCAAATAGTATTAAAAAAAAAAATGAAATATTACTGTTAATTACCAAACATACACTGAAATCATGTTAAATAATTGTTGGACTAATAGTACATGGAAGTGATGGGTCAGGTAGGTTGGTATACCAAAAATAATTATTCATTCACATGTGCTGTATGTATCAAATAAATTGATACCAAACCCTAGTTAAAAGCAAGCAAATGCTTCTTAACTTGAAAGAAAGGGACATAAAGTGAAGGAATTAGGTATGATTGATTGTACACAATGATATGAATATTGAATGACCCTCTATAATCTCTAATCTTATTTTTTTCATTTAACCCTACAAAGGAAAAGTATGATTGGACTGAAAAGCACAAATGAGAGGGTCCTTAAGTTGGAAATAATAATTTGGAGCTTTCTAGAAGGTGATAGAAGTCTCGAGAATGTTGTTAATCTCAGTGATACGCTGAACGTCTTTAAATATAACGGAAGTGAAGTAATGGTATGCTAGAAAGAGGTAATTTAAATTATTAACTAATTGTTTTGGACATTTACTATATCATGGTACGATGTGATTTAATATATTTTTTTGATGAATGAGTGTTATGAATTTGCTATTAGAAGTCAAATGCTTCTAGCTCAATAATCTAGTTAAGAGTATCATACAATGTTTTAAAATGCGTAATGCATGACAATGCGTTCCGATTGAGCATTAAGCATTGCAAGAATATGCGAGCCTATGCAAAGCATGTGTGTAATTATGTATTTTCTAATTTTTATTATTCTAAACTACTAAATAAATAATGTATTCTTTAAACTTTATACATATTCTTCAATTTTTTTTAAAAAAAAATTATTGCTCAAAATCATAAATATTGCAATATTCTTCAAAATTTTAAAAAGACATAATGTTCAAAATCATAAATAGTATCGATTCCTACAATTAAATTAGATACGAACATCAGCTTAAAAAAAAATAGTGTCTAACTTTTTATGAGATTCCAATTCAAATTTCTCTTCATTCAAGTTATATTATGTGTCATTCGATATAAAATTATCTTCATTGGCTCCCTTATTTCAACAAAAGAATTTCTATTACCTCGCGTAGATGGTAGGATATCATTATTAACCTCCTTCTCATTATCACAACCATCAATAATCCAACATTGTTCCTAACATAATTTGCTAGTAAAACTAGATAAAGACCGAAGAAGAAAGATGCTCGAGCTCGATGTAGATAGTTTACAACTCTAGTAAAATTTTATTCTGTGTTATTGGGTATTTTTAAACGTCAAATCACTATAGATTGCTTTATATAATTCATGGACTTTGGTAATTTGGGTTAATTTGAAATTTGTTGGGTCCAATTTTCTTTTTTAAGTTATAAAAATGGGTTGCTAGGTTAATTTTGACATAGTTTTTAACATAAATACGTGCGCATTTTAACGTTTAAGCGTGCATAAGCAGTCAACGAAATGAGTTGACCGCATGACCATGCTCATACCCTATATGCGAAGCATATGCGTGCATTTTAGAACACATGTATCGTATAGTTAGGTTAGTGAAAGAGTAAGCCCCTGAGTGTAACTTAAAATTTTGCTACAAGTCTAAGTCAATGTCAAAGTCAATAAATAATTTTAATGACACGTTTAATTGGACTCACAATTTTTATCAACTTTCAATTACATATTTCATCATTTTTTATTAAAATGTACTAAAAATCTATTTTTAAGCTACACCAAACGTGAACTAATTATTTGGATTAAATTTCTTTCTTGCATTTTGCTTTTGGCCCACTCACTTTCTAATAACGCTATTGGTTAAAATTATGAATGTTTTGGATTTTTGTTGTGATTTGAGCAACAATAATAATGATGAAGAATACGAAATCGACAAAGAAATAAGGATACATATATAAATGGTTCGACAATACGCATACTTACACGAGAGAGAAACAACTATATATTTTATTATATATGAATAATAGGGTTACATCATCTATAGATAATAATCCTAACCCTAGTAAATGTGTGTTCCATTTTATATGAGCCACGTGTTCCAACAATTTTTCCCTTGTTTTTTGATTGATTGTGTACTCATATTCAACTTTGTTGTTGATAGTCTTAATTCTCGTAGAAAGGAAAGGAACTAAGAAAAGAGACGGAAAGACATGGAAAAAAGAGAAAGTAAAGGTATATAAAAGTAATTTTTTTTTCGAACTCCACCTTTATTTATTTTCTCCAAAGTATTTGAATTATTAGATTAGGAGATGTCAAACTCGTATATTTCAATGAAAGCTCGCGACTTATGTCTATACATGTTCGTCCATGTTGGATGTGTAGCTTCCATAGACCATAGTGGGTCATGTGAGTTACTTTAGTCGGACATAAATATCTTAGAGAATCCCATATCTCACTCAATTGATATAGAATTTGAACAACTTCTCGAGAACTTCATATCCAAAGAGCCTATAGATAATCCAACAGAAATATAATTTGTTTATATAATTTGTGAATTCAATTAATTCAAGAAGTAGAGAATTGTTAGTCACCTAACTTTAGTTAAAGCTTCAGTTTAGCTACTCAACTTTATTTTGTTGTCACTTGGCCACTATATTTTACGTCAATTAGATTTTGTGATGCGAACAGGCCTTTTGAGGGATCCCTCATATTGAGGAGGCTTCCCGGACTGACGTATATGTCCTTGCTATTTGATTCCGCTAAATTTTATTTTTGATCATCCAAATTCATTTTGTTTAACTTCGTATGTTACCTCTTTTATTTTTCCGTTAAGTTACAGTTGACCTCGATTTTTATACCTCTAACACGGCCAAAAGATCCCAAAGTCACACATGTCTATGTAGTTTGATTCCTGCACACTAGGACAAACTGTTAGCCACACGTGGTTTCCTCCGATTGTGGTGGAGTTGGCCGCAGACACTTCAACTGCCAAGTCAGTTGGAGTTGTAAGTATTTGAGTATGAGAGGTACTTTAGACGCAAGCATTCAATATAAAAAGGAAGTCAGCTTTGGGGAGAATTTGTAATAGTAAAGAGATCAAAGTTAAAGCTTAGAAGTATCTGAACTTGCATTACCTTTGGAATGACACATTGTGTGAACTTTTATAGTAGAATAAGAAGGATATCGACTATTGGATGAAAGTATACATGACCTCATCCATGCTGCTAAGGGCTCTTGTCAAATGTATCAATTAATGATAAGCATCTAATGCTAATAAAATTTTGTTGCCCATAAACTTGACAATGACATAGGGCATACACTTGAATAGGGTGGCGGTATTATTGAATTGTCACATTAACCATTTACTAAGAATTGTACAGAAGATCTCCTGCTAAACCCTTTGTTGCCTCGCCCCCGTCATGAGGGTTCGATTCTCTATATCGGGTCAGCTCCAACTAATGGGTTCGATCTAGGGTGACGGTAACAATGAATTGTCACATCAATCTAAGGATTACACAAAAGATCTCTTGCTAAGCCCTTTGTAGCCTCGGCCCGTCATGAGGGTTCAATAATCTATATCGGGCCAGCTTCAACAAATGGGTTCGATCTAGGGCGACGATAACAGTAAATTGTCACATCAATCATTTACTAAGGATTGCACAGAAGATCTCCTGCTAAAGACCCTTGCAGCCTTATCCCCGTCATGAGGATTCGATTCTCTATATTGGGTCGACTCCGACAAATGGGTTCGACCTTCCACATAGGTTCGAACTCTTCACGGGGGTTTGACCAAACTACCTCCTGGGTAGAGTGACATGGAGTGCGGGCCTAGGTTCGCATGTCACGTAGGACTTTTGGAGCTATGTCAGACGAGGCATAACAGTTACCATGTTCCTCTCTAAATTAATCTTATATGGATTACAACATAGTTGATGTGACAAAGTTTTGTTTTTAAAGTGTAACATTAGCACACCAAAACTATGACATTGAGACCAGCATCGTTGCCCCCCAATAATTCATCCATCAAAATGATGTTCTTTTGACTCGAAACTAGGACCTTAGCCTTGATATTACTTGTAGGATCGAGTTTCAATCATATCATCTGAAAATCAATTAGTATGTAATCCGATATTCATCCACCATGTGACTCAGCATGTGGATTTAAGACTGCTGATCTTTGACAGGACATTTTCTCGTAAAGGAGAATGCGCAGACCTCAAGAAACCAAAATTGAGGGCCTCACTCAAATATTTAATCAAGTAGGAAACTAATTTGCTATATACTTGGAAAGTTTTAAGTACGACTTTTGACAAGAGGCTACTTTCTGAAATCCTGTTCTATTAGAGAAAAAATGCTTGAATTTGCAAATTTCTTTAGTTGGAAAATTTGGAAGATTAAATGACAGTTTTTTATGGACTATGTTGAAGGATATTTACATGTACATTCCACATTTCCACTAATTTTCTTGGTTGTGTTAATTTTACAACTGATCATTGAAATCCATCTGGAATTGGAAATTGGTCTTTAGCTAATATTAAATTTCGTTACATAATTGATCACTTTTTAAGCAACATCCACTCTTCACTCCTCTCCAGTCTCCAGATCTGATGTGGTCCCGCTACCTTGATATCGACTAACGATAATTGTGTCTGTGTTGTGAAATTGTATATCTAAAGCAAAAACTGTTAAAATGTAAAATAGTTTGAGGTTATTTAAGTCATTTCTACTATTCTTCAATTCTGTTTTAGTGGTTGAATATTGTATAAATAGGTGTATTTCACTTTCATTAATTAGTCGAATCTTCATTCTCATAATTGAGAGAATATCTTTCCCGCCATTTACTTTCTCTTTCTAGATCACAGTTTGCATTTCAACATGGTATCAGAGCAACTACTTCCGTGTGCAATTCTGTGATCTTCTTCTTTAAAGCTCATCAGTAATCAATGGCGACTAGTGTTCAGGCTGAAGTTCAAAACCAGTTTGAACAATCGAATCCTGTTAACGGATCATCAGTAGATGAGGCAGCAGGAGCTGACGTAACTTCAATGATCAATCGATTAATGACCGATCCTAGCAGTCCGTATTACCTTCACTACGGTGACAATACTGGAATGCAGTTGATTTATGTTATTCTCACTGAAGAGAACTACGCGACATGGAGTCGAGCTGTAACAATGGCGCTTAGTGTTAAAAATAAGGAAGGTTTTGTTGATGGATCTATCATCAAGCCTTCTCAAGATGATGCACTATATTCGGCTTGGAGAAGGTGTAACCATGTGGTTTCATCTTGGATAATCAATTCAATCCCTAAGGAGCTGTATCCAAGCGTGATGCACAAAGATTCAGCCAGAGACATTTGGATCGAATTGCGTGATAGATACAGTCAGGGGAATGGTCCACGAATCTATGAGTTGAAGAAACAAATCGCCTCAATTTCACAATCAAACAACTCAGTTAATTCATACTTTAACAGACTCAAAGGACTGTGGGAGGAACTGGAAAACTACAGACCTAGTGTTGATAACGCTGACTATAAACAAGAAGAACAAGTTATGCAATTTCTCATGGGATTAGATGAACATTTTGCTGGTGTTAGAGGTCAATTTTGTTAATGGATCCACTGCCTTCGCTGAACAAAGTTTTTGCACTTGTCTTACAAGATGAAAGACAGAAGGAGATTAGTGCAGGTAAGCAAGTAACACATGATGCTACTGCGTTTGTAGGTAAAGCTGTGCAAAGGTCATTCAATCAGAGGTTCAATTTTGGAAATCCTAATCTAAAAAGGGAGAGACCTGTGTGCAGTCATTGTGGTATGCCTGGGCACATCAAAGGCAAGTGTTATAAATTGATTGGATATCCTCCCAATCATTATGGTAACAAAGGAAGATCTTCAATGGTTAATGCTGTAGGACATGTTCATCAAAAGCAGACATCTAGCAATGATACTTCAGCGATATTAAATTCTCTATCACAGTTAACCATTACTCCAAATCAATGCCAGAAAATCCTGTCTATGTTGATGCCTCAGTTACAAAATCAAATTGCTCAAAATCAACAGCCTCAGGATATATCTTCATCCCCTTCAGAAAATCCTGATTCATTTGCCTTTTCAGGTAATCCGATTCACACTGATCATTCATCAGCTGCTAGGTGGATCATTGACACTGGTGCCTCTGAACATATGGTATATTCTGTCAATTATCTAACTGCTGTGTCCTCTGTCATTGGTGCTTCTGTGAGGCTACCTAATGGTGACAATGTTGCTGTCACCCACATTGGGAAAGTGAAGTTATCACCTACCCTATGCTTAAGCAACGTGCTGGTGGTGCCATCGTTTAAATTCAATTTAATATCAGCTAGCAAATTGACTCTTGAACATAATTGCTGTCTTATATTTTCACATAATGCTTGCTTTATACAGGATCTTTCAACGTGGAAGATGATTGGGGGAGGCAAGCTTGAGCATGGACTCTATCTTTTTCAACAACCTCAACATCAAATTAGTACTCAGTCTTCATGCTGCTATCAGCTCAATTTTGATCATAACAATTCCAACATCAGAAATTCTCTTCCCAGTTTACCTTTTCAATGTAATACTCCTGCTGTTCCTGTTTGTAATACCATTGTTGGTTCTAATGTCAAAATGAACATTGATCTTTGGCACTGTCGATTAGGACACTTGCCTGTTTCTAAGCTTTTCATTTTACACAAGTCTGTACCCAATATTGAAGTCAATAAAGAAATGCAATGTCTTATCTGCCCTCTAGCAAAACAGCATAGACTGCCATTCCCTAATAGTGAAACTAAAGCCACACATAAGTTTGAAATCATTCATTGTGACATTTGGGGGCCTTATTCTGTCCCTTCTTTAGATGGTTCGAAATATTTTTTGACTATTGTCGATGACTTCAGTAGAATGACATGGACCTATCTCATGAGGGACAAATCTCAGACTAGAACTCACATTCAGTCATTCTATTCACTCATTCAGACTCATTTTCAGTGTAATATTAAGATCATCAGATCTGACAATGGTCTAGAATTCAAATTGACTGATTTCTACCTATCTAAAGGTATCATTCATCAGCTGAGCTGTGTTGAAACACCTCAGCAAAATGGGGTCGTTGAAAGGAAGCACCAACACCTATTAAATGTTGCCAGATCTTTTAAATTTCAAGCAAATTTACCCAATCGGTTTTGGGGTGAATGCATATTGACTGCCACTCATATCATAAACAGAACACCCTCTACCGCACTTGCCAACAAGTCGCCTTATGAAATGTTATTCAAAATCATGCCATCATATAACACACTTCGAGTTTTTGGGTGCTTATGTTATGCATCCACCTTGAAGCGAAACAGAACCAAGTTTGATCCAAGGGCCATTCCTTGCATCTTTATAGGGTATCCTTTTGGAATGAAGGCTTATAAGCTTCTTAATCTCAAAACTAATGAGGTATTTGTCTCCAGAGATGTTTTATTCTGTGAGAACATTTTTCCCTTTCATAATCCTGATTTCCTTACTTCCATATCCAATTCTGATAATGTCAATCAACCTGCCTATCATTTATTTCCTATTCATCATAATTTCAGCATGGATGATTTTCCTCCATATGACACCTCGAACAACTTAGAATCACATGATACTCATAGGATTCAAAATCTCATTCCATTACCTCCTGAAATATCCTTTTCAGAACCTATGGATTCTGGTCCATTATCTACAAATTCTTCACCATCTCTCATTACTCCTACAAGAAAATCTACCAGAACTAAACGTTTTCCTCCATACCTACAAGAATATCATTGTAGTCTCATGACTCAGTTGGCATCCTCTCAATCAAATTCCACGAAGACAGATTCTACGTTTAGCAAACAATATCCCATTGAGAATTATCTGGGTTACAACTTGTTGTCTCCTGCTCAAAGGATTTTTTCTCTGGCCTTATTTGCTGCTTTTGAACCCAAAGATTTTGCTGAGGCATCACAGTACCTCGATTGGAAAGAAGCTATGGATACTGAATATAGTGCATTAGTTTCGAATCATACTTGGGATGTCACTGAACTTCCTAAACATAAGACTCCAGTTGCTTGTAAGTGGGTCTTCAAAATTAAAATGAAGTCTGATGGCACAGAGGAAAGGAAGAAAGCACGTCTCGTAGCAAAGGGGTTTACTCAACAGGCTGGGTTGGACTATGAGGAAACTTTTTCCCCTGTTGCGAAATTGGTTACTGTTAAAACACTCTTGGTAGTAGCAGCAAACAGGCATTGGCATCTTCACCAACTGGATATCAATAATGCATTTCTCCATGGCGAATTGGATGAGGAGGTTTATATGCTGATGCCTCCAGGTTATGAACAGCAGGGGGAGCATGGTAAGCAGATGGTTTGTAAGCTAAACAAATCGATTTACGGACTGAAGCAAGCTTCAAGACAATGGAACATGAAGCTCACTTCTTACATTTTGTCACAAGGTTTCAGGCAATCAAGGTCTGATCATTCATTGTTTAGCAAAACAGATGGCTGTTCATTCACCACACTTTTGATATATGTGGATGATATAATAATTGGGGGAAATGATATATCTTACATCAAAAGGTTCAAGTCTGAGTTAAACAAGCAATTCAAGCTAAAAGACTTAGGAATTCTAAAATATTTCTTGGGTCTTGAAGTTGCGAGAAACTCAACAGGAATAAGTATTTGCCAGAGAAAATATGCCCTGGATGTCTTGAATGATGCTGGTTATCTTGGTGCAAAGCCAGCAAACAGTCCATTGCCATGTAATTTGAAATTGAAAAAGGATGAAGGCATAGCCATTGCTGATCCCAGTATCTACAGGAGGCTAGTGGGTAGAATTCTCTACCTGACAATCACTAGACCTGACTTGTCTTATGCTGTCCAAGTCTTGAGCCAGTTTCTTCAATCACCTAAACAGCCTCATCTTGAGGCAGCTTATCATGTACTGAGGTATTTGAAAGGAACACCAGGGCAAGGGCTATTCTTCCCCAGCAAGTCTGATCTTCAGCTCAAGGGGTATTGCGATGCTGATTGGGCAGCATGTTCTGATACAAGAAGATCTATTACAGGGTATTGCATATTTTTGGGAAATTCTTTGGTATCATGGAAGTCTAAAAAACAGCATACCGTATCCAGATCTTTAGCAGAGGCAGAGTACAGGTCAATGGCTGCTGCAGTGTGTGAATTTACATGGCTGAAAAATCTGTTGAATGATTTGAGTGTTGTTCATAATAAGCCTGCCTTACTATTTTGCGACAATCAAGCTGCCATACACATAGCAAGTAACCCTGTTTTTCACGAGAGAACCAAGCATATAGAAATAGATTGTCATTTGGTAAGGGACAAGGTTCAGGCTAATGAGGTAAAGTTGCTACATATATCCTCTCAGCAACAATTGGCTGATCTATTGACAAAGCCATTGGCTGGAACAAGATTTACTTCACTACTTGACAAGATGGGAGTGATGAACATACACTTGCCATCTTGAGGGGGAGTGTTAAAATGTAAAATAGTTTGAGGTTATTTAAGTCATTTCTACTATTCTTCAATTCTGTTTTAGTGGTTGAATATTGTATAAATAGGTGTATTTCACTTTCATTAATTAGTCGAATTTTCATTCTCATAATTGAGAGAATATCTTTCCCGCCATTTACTTTCTCTTTCTAGATCACAGTTTGCATTTCAACAAAAACCTCACATAATAAATAGTGAAAAGGTTGCGATGGAGTAGAAACAAAAGATGNCAAAAACCTCACATAATAAATAGTGAAAAGGTTGCGATGGAGTAGAAACAAAAGATGAGTTGGACCACATCTGGCTCTAAAACGGTCATTACGGCCGGTACGTCGGCTATGACGTTAATCAGGCTGGTGGATTTACCAATTATATAACATTGATGGGTCACTAAAATACTTTTAAGGACCAATACAAAATTTCTGTTGAACTTCAATGATCATTTGTGAAATTAGCTCTTGCTTCTTTTATATGTCCTTTCAACCTTCCCTTTGTAAAGTTAGATGGGATTTTAAACTTCTTTTGATTCCTTAGCCAAGTTACAACTCCGCCATTGCCAACCT
This sequence comes from Fraxinus baroniana, assembly GCA_903798355.1. Lineage (NCBI taxonomy): Eukaryota > Viridiplantae > Streptophyta > Magnoliopsida > Lamiales > Oleaceae > Fraxinus > Fraxinus baroniana. The sequence continues at coordinate 14,370 of CAIGRO010129013.1, forward strand.
GCCACTCTGCCACCCTTGAATTCCCATTATAAATTGAGTTCAAAAGGTGCATATTATGTATGGTACACAGTTAAATCAGAGGATTGACAAAATGACTTGTTCATTGCACATCACTCTGCTGGAAATCATCCTTAATCAAAACAACTAAAGACAGCATTTGTCCCCACTGATGGTTACAAATAATACTCTATTCCTCAATGGTGATGTTTGGTATCTTGTATTGAACACTGCTTATAGGTTATTTTTTATAGTATTGTCGAGTTAAACGTACGAAAGACACCCTACATATCATGAGATTTATGGTTAAATGGGTTATCGCAGAGCCACCACGTCATTCTCCTTGATAATGACATTTGCAGAAGAAAATGTCTTGCATCCCGATATAATAATCGACAATTTTTATTACCACCAAATTAAAGGGAAGTCGTGCAGATTGCACGAAAAGTAAACACGCAAGGAAAAACAACACAAACTAAGTCTTGCTTTCAATAAATGTGAAGAAAATGAGATTATTTTCGACCTTGTGTCGACCATCCAAAAGAGAATGACAAGAATGTTCTATTTCTTTGTATTGATCATCAACTGATCTTTTTTCAAATACAATTCCTCAGTATATACAGAAGCCTCTCTCCGTCGGCCTAAAATGAATTAAATTGATGCTGAAAACTATTAATCATCGTTCGGCTTTCTCTTGTGCTGTGGGGAGAATCCCTGCATTGGAGATGAATAAGATATCGAATTCTCAGTCGCAAGTAAATTACATCTAAATATCTTCTATATCAGTAATCAAATCGATATTACTAACCATGAAAACTTTGTGTCTGATTTTGACTAATTCCCATCTGAACAAGGCTATGGAGATCATCTTCCCAGAATGTCGAAACCTAAGCAACAAGTTGATCATCATTATAAACTTAAATTTTTATTTTTCATGATACTGACTAGTCATGTTCAACACGCAGTGAAAGTTAGTTCTTTACCGCTTCGTTATAATTGTCCATAGGAAGCTGTTGCTTGATCTGATTTCGACCCGTGGCATCATTGAAATGGCTTGTTGGGTAGGCATCAATTTGACTAGGGACGACACTATGCAAGTTCGGTCCTTGTTGACATTGGAAAGGATATGTATCCAACGGCTGTAGGTTATCATGAATCGCTCCACGAGATTGAAACATCTGAAATTGGAAAAAAGAATAGAAAGAAAGAAGGGGGTTACTACCAAATTTGAAGTCGGATTCGAAGAGTGCAATTTTATAAAATTTCGACTTACATCCTTAGACAAAAGAGCTTCCATGTTGAAGTCTATGGCAGGATTCACATTAGCCAATTTCATTGAAAGGAACTACATAATCAAATAACTAAATCATCAGTAACCATTCCTTTCAGATTACAACTTAACTTCAAAATAAATTTTGATTTACCTCAACTTGTCTCTGTAAAGACTGCACGTAATTTATAATCTCATCAAGCATAACAGCTTTCCCAGTCACCTAAGAATATATATACAGTACGTCTTTACGATTTTCAACAGTAAATAATGATGTAAAATTAGTTCGAAAATCTGGCGAATTGGGAAAATACCTTATTGCAACCCGGCACAAGATCTTGTAAGAACTTCATTCTTTCACCGATCTTCTCTCTTCGAACCTGATGACAGAAATATAATCAAACATGGAGTCGAATAAGAAAGATTAAAAATACCACTTTACGGTATTCTTGGGTAGACAGACAACAGAAGGAAAATAAAAATCAGTATTTTGAGAATTCTTACTCTTTCAGCGAGACTATGGGCATCTGTAGCTTGGCCTCTTCTGGCTCTAACATGAATAAAGTCCTTTGGAGGCTCTGAACCTTTGTCATCACCCGGCTTGCTTCTTTTTGCACTTGATCCACTATTTTCTGATGAAACCTGCATTAAAATTTATAAGAAAACTAACCCACAAAATCTACAATTCGTAATTCAAGAATTCTTGAAATTGACAAAAATTTACATTGGCAGAATTTGATGAAGGACCAAATGTATAAAATTGACCCGCAATAACTTAAC